>JACEII010000002.1:8557313-8654879 GCA_014332785.1 Antheraea mylitta
CATGTAACTTGAAAAGTTTTGAGTATGAAGGTGGATAAATATAGAAACAGAAACTCCAAAAAAAGTATGAGTGAGTTTTGTGAAAAATTGTATGTTTGTAAAACCTGTATATCCTGGGATGACATCTGACAAGGCAGAGTGGAAAAGTAAATAATGTTGTGTCGACCTTATTTAGGTGAGATCAGTAGCGGATTTGCCCTAAGGCCCAGTAGGCCCGGGCCTAGGGCGGCCAGCTATAACGGGCAACCAATCGTGACAAAAAATTCACTGGCACAGGTGTGGCCGGTACTTACTACATGGTCTGGGACCTAGGGAGGCCAAGACTGCAAATCCGCCACTGAGTGAGATGAAACAAAGAAGATAATAAAATTTATACATTTACATTATTGTATCAAAATGAAAGAATGTACTATTTTAGTAACTTTTAGAGATGGATAATTTGAAAACGTTGAAATTAAAATTGAAATTGAAATTAAAATTAAATCTACGCACTTTCAAGAACGCAAGTTTGTACAAAAGAGAATCACTTTATCTTTTAAGATAAGCGGTTATTAAAACTCAAATTAAGATTTATGAAACCTTTTAAAACATTTCATACCAACACTTGAATACGCAATGAAATATCCGCTAGCCCGTCTAGAGTTTCAAGAAATGACGACAGCCGTTGCAGTGATGGATCTACGCTTCCTTTGTCTTTATTTAAGCAGATTCACAGGGGAAATTAACCTTTAGATAGATAGATATACAGCCCATCGCTTAATTACTTGGATTTATTATAATTGATGTGTAAGTTTGGGTTGTTTAATAATGAAATACTGCGTAAACTTTAGGATATTACCTCAACCCGAATTGCAATGACGGGTTCTACGTAATATCGTATATAACGAGAATTTATACTGTTTAAACACTAGTCGTATTGTTACAAAAAAGTTAAATACATATTGATTACTTGTTTTAAAAAAGTTTGGATATTTTCGTATTAAACGCACCGCGCTCGTCAACCGCTACCGAGGCAAGCTCGCGTTGTCCTTTTTTGCAAGTTTAACCTAACCTAACCAAAGCGAGATAAAAGAGCAAGATGTCTAACGTATGCCGAGCACGGTGCGTTTTGTAGGTGGTAGGGCTACATTGATGCTATTATTAATTTCAGTATGAATCAGTCGACTCGTCCGGGGTAGAACCATCCTTTCACAGTAAACCGACGTGAAGTAACAGTGCTTGCATTGTTGCGTTTCGTTCGGTCAGTGAGAGTGCCGGAGACCTACGACCTCTCCCCGTTCCTCTCCTCTCTCCCTGCCCCCTTCCCAACATTCCCCTCAAATACAGGCTCGCAACACAGTTGCGACTCCCCTGGTGTTGCTAGTGTCTGTGGACGGCGGTGATCACTTAACATCAGTTAACCCGACTGCTCGTTTGTCTCCTGATATAAAAAAAATAATAATACCAAAGTACCCAAACTCTTTTAAAGCAAGTTTTCAATACGTATTTAACTTTTTATAATAACACCGTGTGTATTTTTTGATCTATTAAGAGATATTAGAAAACGCCTTACACCTATATCAGTACGTTTCTCAATTTTATTAGCCATTCTGAATATAGCCGTAAATTCGAACTCACGCGTAATAAGGTTAACAATTTATAACAAAACAACGCTATAGTATTATTTTTGGAATATAAAATTATCCTTTACTTATACTTAAGCTCTCTCTTTGCTAGACATCAACACATAATATAAAACAAAGTCCTCCGCCACGTTTCTGTTTGTCTGTCTATCTGTTCGCGATAAAGTCGATAACCACTCAGCGGATGTTGATGAGGTTTTCATAAATAGATACAGCAATTCACAAGGAAGGTTAGGCAAATAATTTGTTAATTTTTTTTGTAAATCAATTGTAATATAACGATAATTATTGGAAGTATCGGAAAAAAGTCAAGGCACCTGGGAGATTTCGTGGAAAACTCTGCCTAATGCCTTTGAGACATAACAAAACAATTGAGATACGCAGACGAAGTCGCGAGTATCACCTAGTATAATACAATCTATGCCTAAATAAGTGTTGGGAACTATATCCGGAGCGCTCATAAAATTTGGCGAGGGCTGATTAATTGCGTGCAAAATGTTGACTGACAGAAATAATTGTATACTGTATAACCAAGGAGAATTATAATTGAACTTGTTACTTTCTACGTTTTTTTTTTTTTTTCACAACATATATTTAAATTAAAAGTAACTGAAACAATATATAAAAAACTTTAACTTGCCAAATTAATATATGCAATGTTTTCGATGCAAATTGTAGTTCCGGTTTGAAATGCAAATCGTCGATTGAAGCGTGCAATAGACAGCTGGACATGGGGTCGGGAATTAAAACTGACCAACGACGTCAAAGCAATGGTTATCGATTTTCCCCTATTCAATATGAGTAAACGGTCCGTTGATTCACGTACATTTACATACAGAGAGACATCTATAACAACTTTTTTATTGATGACGTATTGGGAACAAAATATACGTTACTTTTATAAAGTTTCCCACAAACCATAATTATCGATGTAATATGAACAAGATACAGACTACTTATTTCAATTACATTGTTAGAGAGGGTTTTACGAAAACTCTTGACTATTATATGCATAGCTTAAATAATATATGACAAAATCTGTATCAGTTGAAATCAATGCCAAATGTATGTGAGCGCATGACTTCAAAACATCTGAAGCTTTTTGAGTAAGGATTACGTTTGTATAAAAGAAAAAAAAATGTAAAAACGTATCGACATTAAACGCCATACAAAAGAGTGATGGAAAGAATGAGACACGACCGTAGAGAGATCTTCATAGATATTGCCACAGTTGACAGACTGACGTTCAACTATGCAGCTCCCAGTTTGTTTAATTACATAGTTGTACTGTAAAGGAAAGATGTGGTCTCATTATTTTCGTTAATAGACACGTGCAAAACCGGGGCGGGCAGCTAGTTCTAGTATACATTGAAAACGACCCTTACACATCCTTTTTTATAGTAACATGACATTGTGATTATTTTATTAAATTACATTCTTTTTTTTTCTGGAACTGACTACCCTATTGACCTAGCAAGGTCTTAACAGCTTCACCGAACTACTAAGGCGAGTGCTTAAGGCACTTACCCGATTTTATTTGGGCAACTAGCTCAAGGGTGCACGGCACACTTCGGCTTGGCTGGTGCCTGTTACATGCATTACATACTATCTTAGTTAACCTAGCTAAATAACTATTCATATATATATATATATATATGTATATATATATACTAGCTGTTACCCGCGGCTTCGCACGCGTTTTTTTTTAATATATTAAATAAATTTAAAATTGTGATTACACATCTAGTGTAAATTACAATAATACTATTTCAAAAATATTTGTATCACACGCACATCATCTACTGTAACAGGTAACGTGTACATTATGTATGTGAATACTAATAGTGTATCGAATGGGATGGGATTATGATCAGCCACATAACTGGAATTTTAAACTATATATCACCCTCAGTGCTCACACTATATAAGAAAATAATGAAAATATGAAGCTACACATTATCGAACAATATTAAATAAAACAGCTAATTAGTTACTTATTTGCCCGTAAAATTCCCGTTCAAATATTACTTGTAGTCCGGTGAAGCTGTTAAGCGTAGTCATTTCTAAGAAAAAAAAACATTCAAATAGGTCCAGTCGTTTCGGAGATTACCCGGAACAAATAAAAAAACAGACATATCGACAGAGTTAAAAAAAATGTTGATGTTTGTAGCATCACAGATTGTATTCACCAAAAATAATTTATTTTAATATAAATTACACTCACTTTACTTTTATAATACGTAATATATCACAAATAAAAAATTGGCAACAAAACTAATGTAGAATAGAGTTTTTAAGTGTTTGGCGGGATTTCAGTCTGTCATGTAGTGGATTTTATATTTTTTTCATAATATTGTGTTACATGATTCTATATCGTGTAAAAATTGGTTGCGTATTATATAATATCGTTCGTTTATTTTGCATAAGTGAAATGAAAGAAAAATAAAACCACGAAGCATTAATTCTATGGTCTTGAAGACTAAGAAGATAAAAAATTACGTTATATTATGTAGATAGAGGGTTCGGCGCTTATACCTTTACATTAACTTGGACATAGAAGAAAACTAATTATATTGACAACTTCAGAATTGGCTGTATGGATTAATTCCTTCGACTGTCTTATTGGACGAATATTATTACTACTAAACTTTCTGAATAACAACACAAAATAAACTTAAGAAATGTTTGCGATATAAACGTAACACGTATAATTAAAAATCGAAAACAAAACTAACGTAGAATAAACTTTTTAATAGGAATACAAAATAAACCATGAAAATATTTTTGATAGAATGTTATCGCGTTACCATGGCAACGCATATAATACTGACATTAACACGCAGCGGAAGCTTCCAAAATAGCCCGAGAGGGGTTTTTGGCGGGATTTTAGTCTGTCATGTAGTGGATTTTATATTTTATTCATAATCTTGTGTTATTTGACTATATATTGTGTAAATTTGGTGGTGTTTTACGTAATATAGTTAGTTTATTATGCATAAGTGAAGTGAATGGAAAATAATAACACGGAGCATGAAATTCTGAGATGCCACAAAAACTCCCTGGAAGGTTCTAGCAAGGGATCCACCATTTTGTTAGAATATGGTTTCACACGATGCTTAATATTGGAATGATCACACGAAGTTTGTGATATTATTGACTACGTGACAATGGCAGTAATAATCGGAAAGATTGATTGCCAAAAATAAAGTTAAAAAAAAAGAGCCCGATTTTGAGACATTCTTCATTAGTGCTCAGCTCCTTTTGGTTTTAACGTGATGATATGTAGCCTAGAGCCATCCTCGATAAATGAGCTATCTAACACTAAAAGAAACTTTTAAATCGGATCTCTAGTTCTTGAGATTATCGCGTTCAACCAAACAAACAAACAAACAAACAAACTCGTCAGCTTTATATATTAGTATATATATATATATATATTATCAGTTGTTGAAACATATATGTGTACCAAGCATACGTATCTCAACAACTCTTACATATATTTCTTATCGGAAATTTTCTAGAGTTTTTTCAGCTCGATAAGGGAGAAAAATAAAACCCTTCCACTTTGTTAAATAATAAGTACGTTAACCCTGATTTTAAATCATTCAGTCATCAGTGCTCTATTGTTATAGGGCTTAGCGTGATTATGTATATAACCTTCTTCGATAAATGAGCTATCTAACACGCGAAAAAATTTTCAAAGTGGACGAGTAGTTCCTAAGATTAACGAGTTAAAGCAAAGAAACTCTTCAGTAGCTCCAGTCTCTTCAAAGCAAACAAACTATTAGTAGACGTAAATAATGTGTGACGAATAGGGACTTTTAAATAAAGTCTTTGTGACTAAATGATGTTGTGGAGATGATCGTGTTTCCAATTTCTTAAATATAACAAACTCGTCAATAGTTACTAAAAAAAAGAAAATCGGTTGAAAACGGAGAAGGAAGGTGTACTTTAAACTGTTTTGTATCAGTATGTATATATTTTCCAAAGCTAAGAAACTTGTGTTTTGCGCCATCTATACGAATAATGTTGAAGTAAGAATGCAACGACGATAGTACAAGTGCAAAGTTTTCCTCTATATCTGATCTGATAAAAATTTAACAAAGATTTGAAAGGACATATGTAATTTTAAACAAGTATAGTAGATGTCGTTAATGTTGAGATATAGGAAAAAACAAGTAAAGTATTTAGAAATTGACAATTTTGTTTAAAACTAACTAAAAAAAGAAAAAAACTCTTTCACGGATACCTTGTAAAAAGTAGTATATGTCATGATGTAAGCTAGTAAATAACTGAATCGCGATAACAGTGTGCTCAAGGGTTCTATTTCGGAGGATCGGACCTAGACAATTGTCTAGTTAATTTCATTCATTCAATTTTTTTTTTCTGATTCCTCTTTATACCATCATATCTAGTGCTGTGCTTTCGGAAAAATTAATTCTTTGGTTGAAATGAAAAAAATAAATAACGATCGGTTATTTATCCTAAGAGCTAATAATTCATATGAATATATAGCAATAGCTGTGTGCGGAAATTTAGTGGATCTGATACCTTGTTTTTGACCAATGAAACAACAACAAGACAACGAATTAGAAAACGAACAGACAAGAGGACAATTGATTATCGGAGATACCTGAATTATTGAATTTTGTTTTTTTTTTCGAACTGACTACACTACTGACCTGACAGACCTTTACAACTTCACTAGACTAGACATTCACTAGACATTTTATCTTTTTTTTCCCGAACTGACTACGCTATTGACCTAGCAAAGTCTTAACAGCTTCACTGGACTATTTACTTCACCGGACTATTACATTTTTTTTTCTCGATGTGACTACGCTATTGGCCTTAATTTTTTGGCCTTTACAGCTTCACCGGACTACTACTACATTTTGTCGTGCCAACAGCCGTATATCATATGAAGACAGTGATCATATGATACCGCGAGCTACTTTTCCTGTGGTGCCATCTCTTAACGATAAACATAGCAATAATAGTGCATTCAATTTTGTCTTGAATAAAGGCCTTTTTTATAGAAATAATTATATTACCATAGAACCTATTATACCTGGTGAAAGGTTAAACACCCGCAGTATTATAGGATATAATCCTTAATGGTCACATTTAAATATATAAAATAATAATATCAAAACAAATATTAATAAATAATAAAGAGAACGTAAGTTAAAGTTTGTATAATTTTATCATTTCATTTATTTTATTACAATCGTAATAAGCTTAGGTGCAATGACCGGTACCCAAAGCTGTAAGTGGATAATAAAACGGCCAATAAACTCCTTTGTTTTGTTCATACCGTTCCCACGTTCACTTTCAACTGAAAGTGAAATCACCCGACGGTCATTGACACTGTACTTTAATATAGTGATGTAGAGGATTGCGTGTCATTTTTATAATTTTCTAGATAATTATGTCAAATATTAGGCACCTATTTTTTATTGATTTAGGACGAGAATCGTGTGCACTATCCTCTATAAATTTTGCTACCGTCTAAACTTTCATCCTTTATATTGTTTTGATTACCGTGATACAGCTCAACATCAACTACTATTATAAGCCATCACTGTTTTCATTATCCATGCAAATATTTTTAACTTTAACCGCAGACAACACACCGACATCCGGTCACAAAGATTGTATCCCCAGTACAGACATGACTGGTCAATTACCTTCGCAATAATCATCATAATATTATCTTGTATAAACATAAGGTACTACCATATAAAATGTAATTACAGCCATAATACGGGCAAAATGGAATCGGCCATAATCTGACGTTTATGACAAGCTTGATACGTGAAAGAGGCGAGTTTAAATTATTGTTATATAGGTATATGTGAGGCATTATGCGCAAATCAAGCCCAGTGCTCGTATGGCGTGGAGGTAATTGAGCTGTCACTAGAGATTAATGCTATAGGCCGTTTGGACAGCTTATCGAACGATAAGCAGGTTTAGAATATTAACCACTTAAATTTTGGTAATTTGACCTTACAAAAAACTTTAAGGCTAAACTAAGATATATAGGGTGTTATTACAAAAAAGTTAAAAACGTATAGGAAACTTGTTTTATAAAAGTTTGGGTATTTACGTATTAAATGCACCAATCTCTCCAAACTTTCGACATCTTGCTCTTTTATTTCGCTTTGGTTAGGTTAGAAAAAAAAAAAGGTTAGACTTCCGGAAAAGGATAAAGCGAACTTACCTCGGCAGCGGTCGGTGAGCGCGGTGCATTTAGTACGAAAGTATCCAAACCTTTTTTAATGCAAGTATTCAATACGTATTCAACTTTTTTGTTTTTTGCATCATTCAATTTCCTTACTACTCGTTTTTATTCTAGATACAGTATGTACATGTAGACTGAATTAATTATATTGTTGATGTTTTCAATCATAGTATTTTTTTTTTCCATTTTAAGAAAATAGCTATAGCAACTATGCAGCCAAGTCAGACCTCATTTCATAATTGGCAATACTAAGTACATGTGTTTTGTGATAATTTCAGTGTTCTAACAAGGTGGTGGATTGTTATAACTTTCCATGGAGTTTTTGTGGCATTTCAGAATTCATTGTCCGCGGTATATCTTCCCATTCACTTCACTTGTGCACAATAATCAAACTATATTACATAAGACAGCACCAATATTACAGAAAATAAAGTGAAATAACACAAGCTTAAGAATAAAATATAAAATCCACTATATGAGGAAATAAGATCCAGCCAAAAACTCCTCAATCATCATCAATGAAAGCTCAACTCAAATTCTTTTTAAGTAATTCTTTTGGCACTGGATTAAATTATGCTATAAAAATGAATGAATTGGCTTGTCTGTATCATATTCCAAGAAATTAAAGCAGTGTTTCACAAGCAACAAGACTAATTAAACTACTTAAAGTATAACATATTTTAACTACAAATGTATATGATACAAGTGGATATGATGACTCTACATGAAATCCTACGTATATTATTTAAAGAAATATTATCTCGAGTTACTGTTATTTTTTAAGTAGATTATTCGCAATCCGAAATATATTATTTTTTAGATATGACCTAGAAAATCTATACTAATATTATAAAGAGGTAAAGTTTGTGAGTTTGTTAAGTTGTAGGGGGTAATCTCAGAAAGTACGGGCCCGATTTGAAAAATTCAGCGTTATATAGCCCATTTCTCGAGTAAGGTTATAGACTATATATCATCACGCTAAGACCAATAGGAGAAGAGCACCAATTAAGAATGTTTCAGAATCGGTTAACTGCGTGTTAGCGTTAGTCCAAAATTCGACGCGAAGTCGCGGACAGTGGCTATTATTTAAATAAAACACAACTCAATATACATTAGATAGCTGAAAACAGACAGATCAATCAAACAACAAAAATGTTATCTGTATCCCGTCACTACATAACAAAAACATAAAAGCATTCTTAATAACATTTAAAAATTTTCTTCGAATATATTTTTATATATCCCGCAAAAAAAAAACTTTAATCGGATTATCGGTATATCAATAAATGAAATTAATACTACAATATCGCCACAATTAATCACAAATCGCACATCGTTTGATTTTATAGTCGTCCGCAGATTCCAATCGGCCATATTTCTTATTCAAGGCGTTAATATAGCATAAAGCGCTTAACCTCTACCGGCGAATGTAAATCACGGCTTATGTTCTACGGACATTAAAGTTGCATAAAATACGTGGCACAGTGAACTCGATTATTTGAAAATTATTTATTTGTCGGAGTAATGGGTTATTTATCAATGTTTAAATAGGCTTATTTTTAGAGCTTTTTTGAAACTGACTAACGCTGTTGCCTGTCCTGAGTTTAAGGCTTCACCGGACTTCTTTCTAATGATTAATGAATTAAATAATTTGTAACGCATGTTAATATCTCAGTTATACAGACCTATAACTTCGAATCCGATGTCAATAAAATATGGTGGAAGGGGTTATATTTTTCCTTACTTTCGATCTGAGTTAGTTTAGATTAGCCTAGTTGTCAGATATGACATTTCTCTGAATTCCTGAGGCACACATACCGATACACATGTATGTCTCACGTATTCCAACATGAATGATAGCTTTATTTGCTGAGACAGATTTGGTGCGAGGTGCAGCCCCTTGGGCATCATTGAGCTTGTTGCCAAGCTGAAACGTGTCTTAAACGCTCATCTTAGTAGACTGATGAAGCTATAAATCCCGTCAGGCAAACAAAATACTCAGTCAAGAAAATCAATAAAATATTGCTCGCTAATCGCCCGTGACTTTGTCTAAATTTTCATGTATATAATTTTTGTAGGTGGTAGAGCCACGCTGAAGCTATTACTTGCTTCAGTATGAATGGGTTGGCTCGCCCGGGGTAGTACCACTCTCTCCCAGAAAACCGATGTGAAGTAACAGTGCTGGCATTGTTGCATTTCTTTCGGTCAGTGAGAACGCCGGAGGCCCATCTCTTCTCACATCCCCCTCTCTTTTTCCTTTTCGTTATACTTACTTATTATACTCTTTGGGGGTAGTGCAGTGAGCCGTGTGGCGCTGTACGGGAGAGATTAGTAAGACAAGAAATATTAAACGCACCGCAGGATACAATTTATTAACATGCAATTATATTATTTAATAATAAAATACTTGTGTGTTATTGTAGACATATACAGAATGTAAGTATTTTTTTTTTTCAATTTATGTTGGTTGCGCACTAAGCTCATTTGGAATTCGCAATATAAAGGTAAAGAAGGTCGATCGCACTTTGATACGATTCACTACTCACTCACTTGACGTGTTGCATGAGCATAATATAAAAGTCACCAAGATTCGTAAGTTATGATGTAGATACAAGTCAGAGAGTCGTGGTTATTTCAAAATGAGTACCTGGACGATTGAGTACAGCTCGGTACGTTAAAAAACATTTTTAAATCAATATAAACTGATAGGTTAGCCTCACAAAATTAGCATTTTTCTTTAAAAAAATATTAATAAAGCTATCCTCACAAAATTAGCATTTTTTATTTAAAAAAAGATACCTCTTTTGCTTTTACTCGGATTTGAACTGGGGGTAGACGGATTTTCGAAGCAGCCGATTTCCATCTGAACTATTTTTGTTTTGACAGTGGCGGCGAAATTTACCTTTATATTCTAGATATATTTTTTCATTGCAGGAATACGCAGATAAAAAGTTTTCTATGAATGAAATCTAGCTAAATCGATTTATCGCCCCCGAAACTACCTACATACTAAGTTTCACGGAAATCGTTGAAGCCGTTTCCGAGATCTTGAATATATATATATCAATGTACAAAAATTGCTCTTTAAAAGTATTAGATTTACATGCAAGTCTGATGTCATGGTAATTTCTAAGTCCGTTGAATTTCTTAGGGTTAGCAATCACATGCTTGATAACATTATCGAATGATATGATTACAGAGTTCTTCTCTATCAAGCCTAGAAGATCGAATGGACATATACCAAGATTATCACAAAGCATTATATGTCCGGTAGTCCTCTGAGTAGTCCGGTGAAGTTGTTTTAAGACCTTGCAGGGTCAACAGGGTAGTCAGATCGAAAAAAAAAATGTACCCTAGTCTCTTCGTGCTAAACGTGGGGCATTTTTGAAGCAAGTGTTCAAAATTTTGCACATATGTGTTATCATTATATGTAATGTAATGTAATTTGTTAATGTAAGTATATCAATATTAATACATCTATAAATTTGCCTTTGTATTTAGTTTTTTCAAATTTCGGTATAGACTACTATTATAATAAGCCACTAATTAGAAATATGATATTATAAAAAATGTCATCCATCTGTATCTATTTATGTAACTGAATTTAATTCAAAAATTATTCCACCGATTTTAGTAAAATGTCTACACAATATAGTTATATTCCCTGTTATTAAAATATAATTAATTACCTTATTGATATAGTACAAGAAGTAAATAATATGTTTAGAAATCGTAGAAAAAAACATTTAATCTATACTAATATATAAAGCTGAAGAGTTTGTTTGTTTGTTTGTTTGGTTGAACGCGATAATCTCAAGAACTAGAGATCCGATTTAAAAGTTTATTTTAGTGTTAGATAGCTCATTTATCGAGGATGGCTCTAGGCTACATATCATCACGTTAAAGCCAAAAGAAGCTGAGCACTAATGAAGAATGTCTCAAAATCGGGCTATATTGGAAGCTTCCGCTGCGTGTTAATGTCAGTATTATATGCGTTGCCATGGTAACGCGATAACATTCTATCAAAAATATTTTCACGGTTTATTTTGTATTCCTATTAAAAAAGTTTATTCTACGTTAGTTTTGTTTTCGATTTTTAATTATACGTGTTACGTTTATATCGCAAACATTTCTTAAGTGTATTTTGTGTTGTTATTCAGAAAGTTTAGTAGTAATAATATTCGTCCAATAAGACAGTCGAAGGAATTAATCCATACAGCCAATTCTGAAGTTGTTAATATAATTAGTTTTCTTCTATGTCCAAGTTAATGTAAAGGTATAAACGCCGAATCCTCTACATAATATAACGTAATTTTTTATCTTCTTAATCTTCAAGACCATAGAATTAATGCTTCGTGGTTTTATTTTTCATTCATTTCACTTATGCAAAATAAATGAACGATATTATATAATACGCAACCAATTTTTACACGATATAGAATCATGTAACACAATATTATGAAAAAAAAATATAAAATCCACTACATGACAGACTGAAATCCCTCCAAACACTCTTAAAAAACTCTATTCTACATTAGTTTTGTTGCCAATTTTTTATTTGTGATATAATACGTATTATAAAAGTAAAGTGAGTGTAATTTATATTAAAATAAATTATTTTTGGTGAATACAATCTGTAATGCTACAAACTTCAACATTTTTTTTAACTCTGTCGATATGTCTGTTTTTTTTATTTGTTCCGGGTAATCTCCGAAACGACTGGACCTATTTGAATGTTTTTTTTTTCTTAGAAATGACTACGCTTAACAGCTTCACCGGACTACAAGTAATATTTGAACGGGAATTTTACGGGCAAATAAGTAACTAATTAGCTGTTTTATTTAATATTGTTCGATAATGTGTAGCTTCATATTTTCATTATTTTCTTATATAGTATGAGCACTGAGGGTGATAAATAGTTTAAAATTCCAGTTATGTGGATGATCATAATTCCATCCCATTCGATACACTATTAGTATTCACATACATAATGTACACGTTACCTGTTACAGTAGATGATGTGCGTGTGATACAAATATTTTTGAAATAGTATTATTGTAATTTACACTTGATGTGTAATCACAATTTTAAATTTATTTAAAATATTAAAAAAACGCGTGCGGAGCCGCGAGTAACAGCTAGTATAGTATAATCCCACAGTACAATAATCGTATTCACACATTTTACGTCGTGGGTTTTTGTATATCAGAAAAACATAATTCAGCAATCTATAAGAAACTACGATTTTAAAAAGGCTAACATTATGATGAAACTGATAATATAAAGTTGTAAAATTTAAGTATTTCTTTAACCGTTTAGTCTAATGTAATTACGTATTTTTAAGCAGTAATTATTTTCGACTTGTTATCCTACTGAACGTTATTAAAATATGACTGTTTTATGATTTTTTTAACTATTACTAATGATTTTTATCCACGTGAATATTTTTGACCGCTCTGAATATAACCCTATGTTGATTGAGGCTTGCGCATAATACAGCGAAGAGTTTAATACAAAACAAAGTCAAAATATTCTTATAAAGATTTCATATTGGGATTTATTTATCCTTAAGTTGTCTCGGTGTTATATATAGGAATATATAGGAATGAGTATGTAACTATACCTAAATTTGTATTCTGCGCATCTATATTCAGAGCGGTCAAAAAGTTTGGCGAGGACTTTAGCTATATAATCTCTGTGGTACGCATAACACAGTACCTATCCCCCTTTGGTGATTTATCTATGTTGATATGTTGCTATTTTATATTATTCTACGTTATTAAACTGAATATTTGGCCATTAAATTTAAAACGTGTTTTTATCACACTTGACATTGGCGAAAGTGCCTACATAGGCAGAAGCAAATTTTTAACGTCGTATTCTTAATGACTGACCTTTATAATCATAATATACATTTTAATAAATAGCTATCACAAAATTTAAGAAAAAAGTGTGTGTATACTTATGTACCTACATGCGTTACAAGTTATACTTCTGTGGCGTAACAAGATAAAAATCTTTTAAAAATTTTTATCTTTTGAATTATTCTACGTTTGCAGAAAAACGACACTAACAATAGAAAAATATTTAATACATTTGAAAGTTTCAATACAAAGAAATACAAACAATAAAACAAAGAAACAAATTGTTGACTATAGCTAACTTCAAAGTGTCGGTTTTTCGTGACAGTGTCCACGCACGTCGTAAAAAAATACTCTCATCATGTTTCCCTCACGCGCCAAAAGAAGTATAATTTCAAAAATAAATGTAACAGACAGACCTACGGATTTATTACCTAAACATACATTTCATCAAAATGAATACTTTTAGATAAGATCGAAAACCTGTGAGATCTCGAGATCAATAAACCATAATATTACACATTCAACATATGGAGTACATGACCACATGACGGCCGAGAGCGGTCCATTGTCGATAAATTTAATTCAGCCCTTCAAGTATCAATCACGAATTGTGAATGGCTTTGTGCGAGCCGCGTTGGGTGGCTCGAGTAAATAAAATATTTATTCAGCAACCACACAATGGTAGCGTATTTCAATGACGAACATGGCCGGTATATTTTCATACCCTAAAGCGATGGTCGAGTCTTGTCCATTCCCTCCTATATGTAGAATTTTGATCTCTGTTTTATAACGTTTTTCATGTTTATTACTTTATTTTTATGATTATAATCTGTAATTATACTGCATATTTATATTTTAAATTCGTATTTTTATAGAACTGTTGGACGATGTAGACGTGATTTCGCTTCTGGCTAAGAGCAAATATATACACTTGCTGCATTAAAAGGAAGTTTAATAGACTGACTTAAATCGGCTAAATGCCCGAAGTGCGCGCCTTAGTAGTCCGGTGAAGCTGTTAAAGGTCAATAGCGTAATCAGTTGGAGAAAAAAATCCATTACTCACAGGTCAAAAACTCCATAAATATTCTCTATGAGGTCGTAATGTACAATTTAAAATGAAGATTAGTTGTTAGATGCTTACATTTTTCTTTTTATTATCACCAAACGGCCATAAACACGGTTGATTTATTATCAAACCTGATACCATAGGTCAGGAATGTTCACCCAGTGTAGGCGTTATGCATACAACAAACTAAAGTACCACATTTTTTGTTGTTAAATATGACTCGCTAAACGTGTCCTAACGCTCCACTGCGAACGTAATATACCAATAAAGGCTGGGAGAAATATTTTTTATTCCCATTTAAGACAGCCATAACCGGTGCATATTAATCTAACTCGGCAAAGATTTTACTTCATACGATTAACTATGAAAACTAAAATTTATAAACTTTATCTCCTGTACATAAGACATAATTTCGTTTAAATTCACTGCAGCATCATTTTGTAACTAGAAACGCGTTTACGGTAGGTATTAGGACAAAAAGTTGAACCACCGTGTAGCAAGTTACGCAAGACTGGAACTTGATAAAAAGTAGTTTTCCTTTCAAGGGATAGGAAGTTCAATAGCCTTAGCTTATAAACCGGAAAGAAAATTTTATGCATGATCAGATAAAAACAAACACAATCTCGAACAAAACTATTAACTACTATAAGCTATATCGGTGTATACGAAAGAAATGTATGTATACATCTATATATGTACATATGATAGGGGTCAGGACACGGCAGTGTATACACCAGAATATATTAGTTGGTGTCAATCAACTGTAAGCACTTTCAAACAATCTCTTATAGTCTACAAATTGCACATTGGTCTTTTAGAGTAGTAATAAATGCCGTTAAGTTATAGCAAATTGAAAAGATCTTAAATATCATACGTATCTTATTATAACAAATTTTAAAATGAAAAAGTAGTAGTATAATTAAACTTAAGGACTGATATCTTCACGGAACACTTTTTCCAGTATGTCGAATAATATTTAGGTGAAAAAAAAAAATTGTCGTTATATAATACACTAACTGTTACCCGCAGCTTCGCACGCGTTTTTTGAATATATTAAATAGATTTAAAATTGTTATTAGATTTGTAAATAACAATAATACTCTTTCAAAAATATTTGTGAGTATGACACGCACATCATCTACAGTAACAGGTAACATGTACATTATATACGTGAATACTAATAGTGAATCGAATGGGATGGGATTTATCATAAGCCACATAACCCTCAGTGCTTACTAACACTATATAAGAAAGTAATGAAAATATTAAGCTATACATTATCGAACAATATATATCTTGTTCTATCGTTATCTTTTATTATATAGATATAATATGTCCATATTGTTGATATAATCAAGTTATTAATATACCTTGCTATAATTTTCAATTATATTTATACTTGGAGTCCAGTACAATGTACGTCACATGCGCATGTTTACAGTGAACAACATATTTTTGGTCAATTTCACACATACGAATGCACGGATAACAGTTCATCATAACACAGTGTCAACAAAGTCGTGTTCCACATCTGTCTATATGTTTGTTCGTGATATGATCAAAAACGTATGTTAATGCCGTTTTTACCAATATATAAAATGATTCTTGGGCAAGGTTTAGGTATAGTTTATCATATTATCAGGGCGGGTATCGTCTGCTGTACTCGCTAGCTTAAAATAAAACACCTAATTAGTTAGTTATTTGCCCGTAAAATTCCCGTTCAAATATTACTTGTAGTCCGTTGAAGCTGTTAAGACCTTGTTAATAGCGTAGTCATTTCTAAAAAAAACTATTCAAATAGGTTCAGCCGTTTCGGAGATTACCCGGAACAAATAAACAAACAGACATATGGACAGAATTTAAAAAAAGTGTTGATATTTTTATGTATTCATCAAAAAGTATTTATTTTAATACTATATACACACACTTTATACTTATAATACGTAATATATCACAAACCAATAATTGAGAACAAAACTAACGTAGAATAAACTTTTTGAGGAGTTTTTGGTGGGATTTCAGTCTGACATGTAGGGGATTTTATATTTGATTCATAATCTTGTGTTATTTGACTGTTTATTGTGTTAAATTGGTGGCGTTTTATGTAATATGGTTTGTTTATTGTGCATAAGTGAAATGAACGAAACATAATACCACGGAGCATGAATTCTGTAGTCTTGAAAATTAAGAAGATAAAAATTTACGAAATATTATATAGAAGATTTGGCGCTTATACCTTTACATTAACTTAGACATAGAAGGAAACTGGGTAGAGAATACATAAGAACTACCTATATTGACAACTTCAGAATTGGCAGTATGGATTAATTCCTTCGCCTGTGTTGATGAACAAATATTATTACTACTAACCTTTTAGAATAGCAGCACAAAATAGACTTTAAAAATATTTGCGATAGCAACGTACTACGTATAATCAAAAATTGGAAATAAAAATAACGTAGAATAAACTTTTGAACAGGAACACAAAATAAACCATGATTCCCGGCAGAATGTTATCATGTTACCATAGCAAGGCATATAATACTGATACTGACACGCAGCGGATGCTCTAAAAATAGCCCGATTTTGAGACATTCTTCATTAGTGCTCCGCTCCTATTGATTTTAACTTGATGATATGTAGCCTATAGCCATCCTCGATAGATGAGCTATCTAACACTAAAAGAAACTTTCGAATAGGACCGGTAGTTCCTGAGATTAACGCGTTCAACCAAACAAACAAACAAACAAACTCTTCAGCTTTATAATATTAGTATAGATAAGTACTCATCAATTAACCAAAATGTATTAATAAACAACAGAATGTACAGTAAACCGTTCATGCCCGACTAGCTCACATTCGAAAACCGCACAACAGTGACCCTCTATGAAACCTCACGTTTCCGTGACCAACTAGTGGATGCATCACCTTGTAGCTATAAGGCTTTTTCTTTGGAACCTATAAATCATGCAGTCTTTGCCAAGATTGGTTAAATTTTAAGCCACATATTACTAGCAACTTATCGTGACTTTTTGTGTTAATTATCACATAAAATTATTACATTTACATACATTATTACAACGAGTATAAAATGTAGGAGTAACGTGGTTCGAGAATTTTCAAAATAATGTCTATACTTGCAGAGATTATTGCTAGGAATAAACTTCTCCATTCATCGTTCTCCAGAGAAAACAAGGATCCTTTCTTCATTCTACATTACATTTTCACCTTCTTAAGTATTTGAAAATTGGTAAATGTATGTAACACTTACACACTTACACGTGTTTACGTGTTATGTACCAGATTGTCATATATTTTACGACAGTAGAGAGCATTGAAGACCTACGAAGTTCCAATGAGGGGAATGCTAAATATTAATTTCTTTTGCATTGCCTTTTATATGCAAATAGAATGCAATTTATCAGTGTGCGACGTCTGAATGGTGAAACCTCCATTCCTCTTAGTAATAAATGGTGGTTGTGTCTACGCAATGGTAATCCCAATGCAGATTCGTTTTGATTTGTTATTACGATTATTACCAAATACATTATTAGATAAAGATACTTTAAACCCACCAACAATGTGAAACTGTAGAGCGGACTTAAATGTTTCATAAAGTAATCTAGTTCTATTTTATCATCCACATTCTCATTGAGGTAAGCAGAAAAGAAAGTAATTGTTTTTCTTTCCTTGAAACCTTTTTTGGATTCCTTTACATTAATTCCCTCTTCTAACAACGTTTTCCACAATCACTGCTTTTTATTTGCTCCACATAGGTTACTTTCGATAATAGTTTTAATTAATTAAGAAGTGCTCTTCTAAGTACCGGATAAGTTGTATATTAATGATCCGTTCCATAACCTTGCATAAAACTGAGTTTACGGCGATTGACAGGTAGTTGTCGGGGTCTGAACGGTCACCTTTTTAGGGAACTGGTTGCAAACTGGTCTCCTTCCAAACCTGGGACACAACACTCTGACATGGACAAGTGGTATAAGCGTGTTAGAGTAGCAGACAACTTGGCTGTCTTTCTATGAAGAGAAACATCGCGATGAAATCGTAGCATGATGAATAACAATTTTTCTAAGCCCATCTGGCTAGCTGCCTCCCTCAAGTGGGCAATTTAGCGTTAAGCATCTATGGCTGCATTCCAGCTATAGGCTATATATAGCAGCATACTTGAGGACCAGTCCCTATGGATTTTATATGTTTACGATGTTGGGCCACATGGTTATTAATCATTTAGTAAGATTATAATGGTCAAACGCTATAAAGCTTAATATACTTATATATATTATTAATATCTAGTGATTTTCACTACTATATAACTTTTTTTTTTCGAACTGACTACGCTATTGACCTAGCAAGGTCTTAACAGCTTCACCGAACTACTAAGGCGAGCGCTTAAGGCATTCAGCCGATTTTATTTGGGCAACTAGCTCAAGGGTGGACGGCACACCTCGGCTTGTTGCTTGTTACATGCAAAGTCGCGACCTATCTAAGTTAACCTAACTATTATGTAACGCATATGTGTACCAAGCATACATGCCTCAACAACCCCTCCATATATTTTTTATCGGAAAATTAGAGTTTTTTCAGTTTGATAAGGGAAAAAAAATAAAACCCTTCCACTTCTATGTGTAAGCGTGTAGCGTGCACGTGTGTGGGGGTGATCGTGTAGTGTTGTAGCAGTGATGTAAATTTTTGTGTCACTCTATCGCGCAAGTAACGCACTCAAGGGCTCTCTGCCGAGGGATCGAACCTAGACTTGAGCCGCTACCTAGGGAGGCCTAATCTGGTGTCACTATATAACTTATTTTACGTATTCGGGCATTTATATTAGACTATTTACTTATGTTATATCACATATTACAAAACGCATATTCTTCGCCGATTATAATAATTTCATATTGACTTTTCTTTCTGATATTGAGGTATTCAAGCTTCAGTACCGTGCAAAAAAATAGATATAATCACTGTGTACACCGATGAACAAGTCCACTTATATATAGGATAAAAAATAAAAAAGCATATAGGGATAACAAGTAAAACTGTTATATTTTTTATATTTCTGGAGGTATCATAATCTTATGCCTGTTCATTAAGTTTTATTACATCATCACTGTACCCATCATCCATGTTAATTTGATATTGGAAGTAATAAGCTTGTTTCTACGCTAACATTATTTACGTGATGTGTTCAAATAAGCCAAAATTATACACTGTGAGTGAATGATTTATGAACATGATAGATAGGTGCCTCTAACAGATTATATCATGTATGCTATTTGAAATGTTCCATCGTTACAGTTAATTATTGTATAATTGAATGTTGTAATGAATAATAAAAATTACTCTTGGCTTTTAATTATCACTGAACAGATTTATTTTCGGCTTTACTTTTCAAAATTAAGTGAGCTCAATCATGTTATTGTTTTAATTGACACCGCAAAAAGAGGTTAGTAGGTGGTAGATCCACGCTAAAGCTATTATTGGTTTCAGCATGAATGGGTCGGCTCGTCCGGGGTTGCACCACCCTCTCACAGAAAACCGACGTGAAGTAACAGTGCTTGCATTATTGCGTTTCGTTCGGTTAGTGAAAGCGCCGCAGACCCATCTCCCGTTCTCACCCCTCTCCTCTCCCTTCCCCTCTTCCTTTCTCTCCATTCCCCCAAACATAGGCTGGCAACGCACTTGCGACTCCTCTGGAGTTGCTAGTGTCTATGGACGGCGGTGATCGCTTAACAACAGGCGATCCGCAACTTCGTTTGCCTCCTATATGATAAAAAGGGGTAATATGTTCGATAGTTTATATGACTATTTCTGTGGCATATTTTGTAAACACATATATCATCATATACATATAGGTCTATAAATAAACATATATTTTTGCTTAGAAACTAAATATATAAGATATTATATGGTATTATAAATAAAAGGTACTTATTATTCTATTTGTCTTACCTGTGGAAATGTCATACACCATCTACTGTTTAAGTATGACATCAATAGAGATTTTGCAGTCAATTTTTATGCTAATTATACTTTGAAATTATGTCAATTTCATCAAATTGTGCTAAAGTGTCATGGAAATTAAACTGATCCAACCAATGATATTAAAAATATAAATATCATTGGATCCAACGTATCAAAGCCAAGCGTCTCACAAAGTTTTATTTCATCCATACGTACATATATTCAATACTAACCGCTGCCCGCAACTTCGTCCCCGTAGTAACAGTTACTTTGGGCTAACGTTAACACGCAGCGGAAGCTCTCAAATCATTCCCTATTTTGAAACATCTTTCATTGGTGCTTCGCTTCTATTGCTCTTAGCGAGATGATATATAGGCTATAACCAGTGAGCTATATAACACTGAAAGAATTTTTCAAATCGGACCAGTCGTTACGGAGATTAAACCCTACGTCACAAACTCACAAACTTTACCTCTTTATAATATTATTAGTATTAGTATAGATTATCGCATATGTATAAATAAATTACCTAGTATTGTTGGAAATTTATAATTATGAAAAGATATAATATATATACAATTTTTAACATGATTATTTAAACAACCAACTTGTACCAAACAACTAACCTTTTCCTTGGAATGTTTGCAATCAGACCGGTATTGTTTGTTTAATAGACACGAAGACAACTGTCACCGTAGTAGGTCGTGTGACAGTAGTATACAACTAACCCATAATGCAATAAAACGGAAATACAGTTATGTTCCCACATACTTATTTAAATATAATGCCACTCGGAGCAGTATTGAGTACTTATATGAAAGGGATATAAACTTCATGAGAAATTCTCACCACATGACAAACACGTCTTAGTACATTGTCGCCGATTGCTCTGATTTGTTTTAAAAAAATCTTTGCCTTCTAATTTTACTTCATTTTTGAACTTTGGTTTACAAAAGAAACTTGTTTTTTCTTTCTTTAATGTATATTATAGTACCTGGACGACCGAGCCTAGCTCGGTTCTTTAAAAAACATTTGTCAACTAAAATAAATTGTTAGGTTTGCCTCACAAAATTAGCATTTTTTTTTTATCGAGAAAAAAAAATTCTATCTCCTTTGCTGTCATTCGGATTCGAACTGGGGTTAGACGGCTTTTCGAAACAGCTGTTTTCCATCTGAGCTATTTTTGTTTAGACAGCGGCGGCGAAATTTACCTTTATATTAGCTATATTTCTTCATTACCTGAAAACTCTGATAAAAAGTTTTCTATAAATGAAATCTAGCTAGATCAATTTGCCGTCCCAGAAACTACCTATATACTAAGTTTCACGGAAATCGCTGACGCCGTTTCCGACATCCTGAATATATAACAATATAAAAATATACAAGAATTGCTCGTTTAAAGGTATTAAATAGATAGATAGATTAAGAACATCTGCTGTCGTGCGTGTATGTTGCAAAGAGTACTGGAAAAATTTCGATGCTAAAGTGTAAGATATAAAACGGCTGCTTGAATCTGCTCCTGAATCTGAAATGAAGATTTATTTAACGCAAATCGGGACCCCATAAATGCCGAACTCGATTCTGAAGAAGAAATCTAAGATGATTGTTTTTTGCAAAGATGTTAATTAATACATTATATATTACATGCTTTGTAAGAACAAAAGACTAAAACTATAGGTGATTTCAGTTCATGTTGTTATAGGTACTGCAGTAATATGACTAAGTTCACCATTTATCACTATAATATCACTAAGTCCAGGGATTACAGATAAGTCCAGATTTTTTGATATCTATATATTAATACGTGAAGCAAAACAATTGTACCCCTTTTTAACCTACTTGCCGTCAACGGGTGAACTTGAAATTTGGCATAGTTAAAGTTTATATGGCGGAGAAGTGCAGAAAGCTGTTTATTTTACATAAAATGCATTAGAAGTACATTAAATTAATTAAAATATGCACTACTCACACTACTACATGAATTTTAAACAACATATACACACATGTAAATGAAAATGAGATTTTGACAGCCGTCAATAGTTACGAACTTCAAAAAAGGTTGTGAAAGAAGGAGGTTGCTATGCTCGACTATATATATTTTTTAACTCTTACGTTCTAATTACCATTTTTCATACTACATTCAACAATGATATTATAAAATATAACTACTATTGTAATGTTTATAATTTTTTATGGTGAACACACTTCAAATAATGAATTAATAAAAAATGAGCCAAAAAATACTTTGTATAATCAAAATAAGGGTTTTGTTCATAAAAATAATCCATGACTTAGACCTCCGCGGTTACAATGTTGCAATTCAACCTCATGTATCAACAAAAAAGAGCTTATTTTCAAAAGCTAATGGTAGTATTAAAAACGTCTTTGTCTTGGATTCACCCTTTGATTGTATTGTGAATCCATTACTTTTCCAAACGATGTTACTGGGCATATCACTATTTCTCATAATGAACAGACTACATTTAATTCAATATCACCCAGAAATACCACCCCATGGTGTCGTGTAAAATTAATTGAAAATTGTGTCATGGGTTGCGATAAATTTCTTTATTTTCGTAAAATTATGTTTGGTTAAAATTTGAGCTTCACAATGTGGTTTTTGTTTTTTTTTTCAATTTATAATTAATATTCATTTTCATTTACACAAAGATTTTTTTTAATGATAATATAATAAAGAACATGGTAAATGGCAAATAACTGAGTAGCCATGATGAAAACCTTTGATTATAGAAGTATATACCCTTTGACAAAATAACTGTAATAAAGTTCAAACTTCAAAAAATTAATTAACTGTGGTCGAATGTCGACCACTGGGCGCCCACTAGTGTTATATAAAACTCCTGTTACGTTGTACTATTTTTATTCCTCCAAGAAATAAAACTACTTAATTTGTACTATAATATGATTTTAAATTGATTTTTAACCAACCCATGTTATTTCAGCTGACAAAAAAAAAGATTAAATGGTTACTATTTCAAAAGTCACTTTTTGAACTTAGTGATTTAAGGAATTGAGTCACCTAATTTTAAACACATTTTGTGTACTTATAAATCACTAGCCTCTGCCCGCGACTTCGTTCGCGTGGAATATATACACTAACACTAACATGCAGTAGTTCTCAAAAGAAAAAAAACATCCCGATTTTGAAACATTTTTCATCTGCGCGGACCCCTATTGGTCTTAGCGTGATGATATATAGCCTATAACCATTCTCGATTAATGAGCTATATAACACTGAAATAATTATTGAAATCGGATCACTAGTTCCTGAGATTACCCCCTACAACGTCACAACATCACAACGTCACAAACTCACAAACTTTACCTCTTTATAATATTAGTATAGATTTGTGAGGACTGTTTTGTCACTAAAGCTACCACTTGTCAATTCACGTAGGTGAAAACCACCACTTAAATCTTTCTTTAAAAGGTCCGCATGTTCTTACCGATCGTCATGGTACAATCGCCAAAACAAAGGCACATAAAGTAGCATCACAGTATCGCGAACATCGAGTCCCTCGCAAATTGGTTTATTGAGATTGCAACCGCGATGTGGATAAAAAAGGCAACGTTCCACTTTACACCGGTTTACAATCCTTAATAACACTACTACTATACTATACTACTACTATGGTATACATACATTAATCATTATAATATATATAAATAAGTTTAAACAATTTTGAATATAATCTCGTAATTGTCTATGCGAATCATCTGAAATATTCTTACATTAATTATGGTTACAGATTTATCAGCAAAAGTGAATATATTTATAATAAGATTTTCATTACGATACAAGAAGGATGACATCATAAATTTTATATACCTACAGTTGGAGATAGATATGTTGGATTTGATAATATTAACGTTCCGACGCAGCCATAACCTTGATATATATTAATTCCAATCTATATTTAATTACTCAAAGACTACGTTTTTATATAGTAATAAAAACCACCCAGCTCGTTAACGAAATTGGTTTACTAAAGGAAGCTAATACTACTAATAGATATACAAGAGATAACATTCTAGAATCTTGACATACTTGGAGAACACTTTGGCCTAATTGCTCTGTTTTAACTCAACGAGAAACTTATCACACACAATAACCATTTAACTCGATCGTTAATTTAACAGTATTGAATTAGTAAGCATTTAGAAAGCTTTTTATAGCTTTTTATTTTTACATGAATTGATTGTATTTAAAAATATTTTAATAACGAATTGATAAGTTGAAAGTAGAAAATAATGGATAACATTTTTTCAATACTATACAGATTGTAGGTTTGGCAACAATCTTTTCTAATGTTAAATAATGACGTATCAGAAGCTAAACCTTGCTTTGTGCGAACATCGTTCAAATAAAAACAATTGTCACGAAGATCAGATTCCTTACGTTCGCTGCACCAATCCCTATGGTTGGTTTTTTAACTGATCAATATACGGTTTAATGTGATTGCTGCGTACTGTGACAACAAAGCGGTCACGGAGCTCTATTCGCATGCTACAGTGATACACCATCGTCTACCAAAGAGTATACGTATAAGTAATAAGTATTACAGAGGAGTGGTGTACTCTAACGTTCGTTGCAACAAATCGTAGGAAGTGTATTTAAACCAAACAAAGGGAAAAGAAAAGCCATACAGGAGTATTGGTTCTTAATTAGAACTGCCGAAACACATATAGCTGTTTAGTTAACATTTTTTAACCTAAGGGTGCTAATAAGTCAGGCGGGCATCAGAAAAAGATGTCTGGTTTCATTACAATCCTTCACTGAACGTTGCAGGTTATTGTAGGATCGGACCTACGTTGATCGACGTAGTGTCCGAACACTATCTATAGCTGTCATCAATATTTAAAAACTCATTTTATAGTCTTTTATATTTTTACATTAAATAAAATTAAATTACCATTAAATTTTAGTTAATCTTTTTTTAGTACAAAGAGTTAATTTTTAAGGACAAAGTGGAACAAAACTACAAGTATGAATGTAGCTCCACATATCACTGTAACGACCACTCAATACCGCATTGTAGATTCAATTTATATTGTCCACAGGGCATTTTCTCTTTTAGCGCCGCCACCGGCACAAATTTAATGTTACTCCAACTATTTACGAACGCACTTATTTTCGTGTTGCGTGGAAATAAAATATGTAGGTACAGTAAAAAGAAAAAATAAATGCTAAGCTATTAATTAATACAGGAAACTCGCGAACTGTTTGTGATACCCGATACGAATTATTTTTCGTTTTATAAGCTCTGTATTCACGACACCACAGAAGTAAAATTCTATACATTATTTTATGAATTAAGATATACTTTATTATAAAATACATATCTTGATGTTACAATGCAGTTACTATAGTGGTGTGTAAGTTTAAACATTTTAAAGAAGCCGTCTTCTATTATTTTCTGTTAATACTCCATCTATCTGATTAAGTAGTGACCGTCTAGTGGTGAAAATTAACCTTAATTCAATGTTTTTAAAGTATCAATATTATCGAGGTTTTTTTTTTACCAAAAGTGTATAAATATTCTAGATAAGTAGACCGCATCATGAAGTAAAAGGGTCATTGAATTACAACTGAAGTTGTCGACAAGTTGCTACGATGGGTCACTAAATACCATTTGAACTCCATAACAGTTTGCTAATATATAAAAACAACAACAAAACTATCAAGAATTATATTTAATTTTGATCACGTTCATACGTACGTAAGGACACGACTTAATGAAAAAAAATAGTATTAAATTGTCATTTCCATTAGCAAAATATGATAAGAATTGGCAGAAAATTTGGTGTTATAGAAAAGATCATTTTCAGAATAGGATAAGATTTGTATGCAATACAATACCGTTTGCCTACAAATATGATACGATTTAATGTCTGCTAATAAATACTTAATGTATAATATAAATAGATACTATCATATGACATATACTATCATATCTTATGACTATCATTATGACATTTTATGTCATAAATTGGTTTGACTACTTCTGAACGATGTGTTTAAAAGTTATATGCCTAATTCCCTACGTGTTATATGAATTTTACTAATACAATTTAGTGTCAGCTTGCACATTATAAATAACATATATACATTATAAAAATTCTTACAATAATATAAAATGTAACTAAACATTAGCTGTATTTTAAGGGAATAAACTAGTATTGGAATAAATTTAACGGCGAATAACAATTTGCAAGCTACGGCAGGCAATTAAATACAATTTAACACTCAATGGAGTCACGAAACCTCTTATCTCTTAGTTCTGATTTATATTTACATACATATAGTTCTATATGGCATTATATTTTGTGTATTTATAGGTAAACTCGAAAACTTATAGTAAAAATCATTCAGAAATCGAATCCTCGACGGTTACAGCAACTGTCAGAAGACACATGTAAATACCTCATCGTTTAGTAAAGTATTCTGCTAGCTTGAATAGAAATTACCAAAGTATTCAATAATATCAGCTATAGTATCAATAAAAAGTTTTAAAAAATGCTTCACAAACTCATTACAGGTAATGTTTACAAAAATATAAACCTCATCGAAATTTATTGAAGCAGAAATCGCGTATTCAGCCATTGATTGTATTAAGGAGGTTCAATTCCAATTTGCAAGTTAAAGGTGAAACACCCTAGGAGCTATTGCCCCTCTAATGCGGATGGTGGGTTCAGTACACGACGGTTGCGCTCGTGCGACTAACGAATGAGATGCGCATGTTCCGATAAAAGCTTGCATTTTAATAGTGAGACTAAAGTACGTTTACATTACTCCTAGTTAAAGAATAACATTCACAAAACTCTTTTTAGAAATTTTACGTTTTCGATTTTCGAAAAAAAAGTTGTAGGTGTCTATAGGTGTGTAGTAATGAAATATATTTCTATCATCTTTAGAAATGTCTGTCGACAGACGTTCACGTGACAACGTGAACACGTTTTTTTCTATCTGACTACGCTATTAACCTAGCAAGGTCTTAACAGCTTCACCGGATTACTAAGGCGAGCGCTTAAGGCACTCAGCCGATTTTATTTGACAACTGGCTTCACAATACCATAAAACGTATCCTCAAGAGTAATTTAGTCTTTATTTCATTAAAATCGGTCCATTATATCAGAAGTTATTGTAGTTGGAATGACGGCTCGAGTTAAGTACGAGAGAAGAGTATTAATCTATACTAATATTATAAAGCTGGAGGAATGTTTGTTTGATTGAACGCACTATTTTCAGGAACTACTGGTACCATTTGAAAAAATCTTTCAGTGTTCAATGGCTCTAACGGCTATATAAAAACACGCTAAGACCAATGGGAGCGGAGCAGCAAAGAATGATTTCAAAGTCGAGGTATTTTTCCTTTTGAGAGCCTCCGCTGCGTATTAACGTTAGCCTAAAGTAACTATTCCACACCGACGAAATCGCGGGCAGAAACTAGTTTAGCAAATAAGATTTCTTGGATATGTAGATTCTCATTCTTGTTTATTTTTTTATCATATTAGGATATATATAACACTAAAAGAATTTTTCAAATCAGATCAGTAGATCCTGAGATTACCCCCTACAACGTCACAAACTCACAAACTTTACCTCTTTATAATATTAGTATAGAATGTATACGCATAGAAATTTAGCTATGTCAACATTCGCGGTTTTTCAAAGTAAGCAAAACTAAGGGAATGGTATTACAGACTTATATGTAAACCAACATCTATTTACAAATAGACTAATGAGAACTCATGCTAAACCGACTTGGCTCTCGTTGTACAAAGTACAAGAAAATTTATTTCAAATAATCTCAAGAATTTTACCTAGACTTCAGGTGTAAAGTGAATAGAATTAGTAGTCTTTAAATTATTTCATAATACAAAAAGACGGACTGTAAATTTATTACTTTATTAGATATCTCAATCGCTAACAGAACTAATATACAAAATTATAGAAATTTTTCGTTTCCGCCAATCAACTTAATAACAACAAAATATATCTTGAAACTCTCATCCAAAGAGAGTTTATATCGATGAAAAAAATATTGGAATTGCACCAGTAATCCTCCAGTAAACTAGTAAATTCATCTCCTACAGACATATTTACATACTTAACCTCACTGCAGGAATGGAGTTTATATATTAAATCGAAAATTCATTAAATGGCAAGGATATCTGGAAACGATAATATCATGAAATTTTATTTTCATATTAACATACAAAATAAATAAAAATAATTATGAAAAATATTATCATTATCAAATTAAATATTAAATAATCATTGCAGCTCGCCCAGGGTAGCACCACCCTCTCACAGAAAACCGACGTGAAGTAACAATGCTTGCATTGTTGCGTTTTGTTCGGTCAGTGAGAGCGCTGGAGGCCCACCTTCCCTCCCTTCTCCCCTCCCCTTCCTCACTCTCTGCCCAGCCCCCAACCCCACGAACACAAGCTAGCAACGCACTAGCAATTCCCCTGGTATTGCCAGTATGGACAGCGATGATCACTTAACACCAGGTGACTCATGTTCGTTTGACTCCTATAAGATAAAAAAAAAATTAGTGGCCAAAAGCATCTATTTCTAACGTAAATGTTTTAAATTGTCCTTTCTGAGTACCATCTGAATCGCAAACGAACCATAAAATACTATTTATTTGCTTTTATTCATCGTCGCACTCCTGTGGCTTCCTGACATTGTGTTACCATTTCTATTCCTTTTGTAATGTCATGTCGATCGTACGTACGAGTAAACGTATTCAAGTAAACAAGACTGCCTTATCTTTCTTTCTCTGTACCCGCCAAGTTCTCGTTTTACTGTTTTAAAAATAAGTGTTTGTGTTATCGTCTTCTCGGCATGTATTATCTTCTCATTTTATGGATTAAAACATCTTCTATACATATGATAAAAATGAAGTGTCTGTATGTAATATAAAAATTAAAAAAAAGACTGATTGTGTACGAAAGTGTATACGCTACTGATAACTAAACTGCAATTTTTAAAAATTTTGTCGGTCGGTCTGTGTGTCTGCTATATGTCTATCTGTCTGTTCCGGGTAATCTCCGAAACGGCTCGAGCGATTTTGACAAGAATTTCACTGGCAGATAGATAAAATTACAGCAGTGACATAGGCTTCTCTAAATTAGACTAGTGGCTTCGTCCGCAGTACTCTCTCCAAAACGGTTAAACCGATCTTCGCGAAACTTTCATTGTAGGTAGCTAACCTTATAATAAATCATTCAAGCAATTTTAGTTTATACTGTTAACCGTGGCTTCGCGCGCAGTACTATCTCCAAAACGGTGAAACCGATCTTCACGAGACTTTTACTAGCAAATAGCTGATCTTATAAAAAGTAATTCAAGTAATTTTAATTTATACTAGCTGTTAACCGTGGCTTCGCCTGCAATACTATCTCCAAAACGATTACACAGATCTTCACGAGACTTTCACATAGTTGATAACTGATCTTATAAAAAGTAAATTAGGCAATTTTAGTTTATACTAGCTGTTGACCGTGGTTTCGCCTGCAGCGCTATCTCCGAGACGGTTAGACCTATTTTCACGGGCCTTTCACTGGTAGACAGTGAACCTTACAAAAAATAATTGAGGGTATTCTATTTTTATTAGTAGTAGTAGTATGATTATTAGATAGGGGAGGTCTTCCTAGTAAGATCTTAGACAATAAACGTATTACGTAAAGAGTTCCATGATACAATTTCTTGCGGAACAGACAAGCGTTTATACTTTACAAAATCGTAATTAAATATAATGACAATATATATTAAAAGTAACGTAAATGTAAATCTTTAAAATAATATTTATTAAGTTATTGTTTCATTAGTTCCTTACACAGTGTAAGTGAGCACTAAGATAGTTATATGGTAGGATAAATTTTCTGAATATGTCGCTGATGGTAAATCTCATTAGGCACGCTGTTAGTATCTATATATCTAATGTATACATTGCATGTTACTGTAAGTGGCATGCGTGTCGTACTTACAATTGTTTTTAAAGAGCATTTCTATAATTGTACATAGTCTCACAACTTTATAAGTCTTTAATATAATTTAAAAAAAACGCGTACAGGGCTGCGGGTACAGCTAGTATTTAAATAAAATCAGAGAAGTGTCAGAATATAATTATCCTTTACCAAATTCTGCACCGCACTTCCATTATACTTCCATTTCAACGATTTAAAGCATGATTAAAGTTATTTGTTCCTTTGTTCTTATTCGAATACTTGAAAGTATACCTCAGTACAAGTATGCTGGTTTATGAGAGTGATCCTTACTAATAACAATTAAGTGGGAATTTGAATTTGTTTTTTTGTTACATTTTCACGCCTTAAGTACTCAACCGATCATCATAAAATGTTACATACAAATTGTATAGTAAAGGATATCTCCTTTATTTAAAAGAAAAGTTATAGTGTTCTTGAAAGATAAACAAAGATACAATACCGCAACGGAACCCGCCAGCCAAAAGTAGAAAATTAATTAACAGGGGGTTAAACTTGCACAGACGTAAAACACTAAATCAATTAATTAAATTATACATGCATATATAGATACAGATATAACAAACATGTTCATCACAAGCTCGCCACGTGCGAGTACTATACCCGCGACCTCTAGAATGATATTAAAACACACTGCACTACGTAGTTTTTTGCAGTGCCTACAAGTTTAAACAGAAACTATTCACCCCAGCATATGAACATAAAATAACGTCAAAATCATACCGGAAACATCATATTTATAAGGCTTTTTAATTGGATCAACTATACCATAATATTCATAAAACTTTTACAGCGGTAATATTAGACACTCGCCGGCCGTGAGAACGGTGCAGGTCTTTGACATAAAAATACAGCCTGTAGGAGCTTTAAAATTGTATTAGTACCAAGAAACACATAAGAAGCGGTACTAACATGTTAGTTTAGATATTTTTGTAAAAAAAATGATTTAGGTAACATATTTCATACGAAAGCAAGTGATTTTTTTTAAAGTTATACTTTGGCGCGTTCGGGAAAAATGATGAGAGTAAATTTTTACGATGCGCGCGCACACCGTCACTTAAAACTGACACCCTGAAGTTAGCTATAGTCAACATTTTGTTTCTTTTTATTTGAAGTTTGTATTTCTTTGTATTAAAACTTTAAATGTATTAAATACCTTTTTTCTATTGTTAGTGTCGTTTTTCCTACAAACGTAGAATAAGGCGAAAGATAAAATTTTTGAATAGATTTTTATCTTGTTAAGCCAAAGAAGTATATCTTCTAACGCGTGTACATAAATACACAAAAACTTTTTTTGTCGTGTTGTAACTATGTGACTAACATATACACGACTGAGTGTATGAAACTATGAAATACTTTAATAAAGTCAAATGTTTTTTTTTTTCATGAACTGACTACACTATTGGTCTTACTGGCCTTCACAACTTCACCAGACTACTAAGGTGAGCGCTTAAGGCACTCAGCCGATTTTGTTTAGGTAACATGCTCAAGGGTGTAGGGCACACCTCGGCTTGGGTTGTTACCGAAGAAAAACCCGATCTGACCTAGCTAAACTATTCTAAGATAATCGTACATGTATTCATTTTTGAATTATGCAATTAAAAATCAAATAAAAAGTTAAATGTATCCTACAATAACTAGAGTGACGGTTGAATGAACGGCTAATAGCTTCCGTCAAATATGGTTAAGAGGTAAATACGTTGAAACAGGTACATTACAGGTATTCCGCATATCTACAAAATACTCCTAGTATGGTCGATTGAACATAAATTTTACATAACGATTTTTTGGTTTTATTTTTCTTTTTTTTTACTTTAAATATAAAATATCGGTGTATGCGTATGCTCTTAATTTTTTTCCTACAAATCGAAAACCGATTTTGATTTTCTATAAGATTATATGGATCGTTTTTAGCTATAATTAGATCCGGTAGATGAAGCTGTTATGGAGATCTAGATTTTTTTAAATAATTTGTAACCAACTTTTTATGTATTTTGGATTCCTCACATAAGCGAAAATATATACGATAAATTTTGAACCTCCTTGAACCCCTTGATATATTATTTTAATGTTCATAAGTAATTAAGGTCTGTTGTACGATATCGTCTGCCTACCGGATTTGCTCATTTATTATAATTATGTTATATGCGTCTCGGAAACCGCTCTTTCGAAGTTTACGTGAATTACTATTTTTTTCTTTTTTACCAAACCAGTATTACTATCTATATTAAGAATTACCTCATCACACTTTTCTATACAAAATGTATTAGATTTTTTTTAACTTTAGAATTCTATAACTCGTTGACCGATCGGTTTATTGAAATGATCAATACATATTCTTACAAAGAATCGAACGATCTGCAAAAAGATCTATTATGATTTTTGATAACTGCTCGTTCGAAAGTTATTCAAGGCCAAAGTTGAATTGACGGAATTGAAAATTTAATTTTATGATTTTGATACTCTTACTATGAGATAAATATTATATAGGTAATATATAGAATATATAGATAAACAAAGAAAGGAAACTATCATTATCGAATGCATATTTTCTTTTTAATATAGAGATTTGTATATGGACTTGAAAAGTCTGTTCTAGTTAAACACAAAAAAATCACCACAAGCCCTTTTTCAAAAAATGACCATCTTTTACGTAAGTTAGTATTCAAAACTTTACCATACATCTTTTAAAGTTTACTTCGAACAAGAATCAATTGAAAAACTAAATGTGTGTTCCAGACAACAGGACAACTTAAAGTTAAATTCATTCAACTCGAGAGAATAAATCTTTTCAATGTATCTATTCGTTATAAATCCGATTGTAGATATATCAATACACAAATACGTTTAAGAGTTATAATTACAAAACGAACATTGGCTACAGCACACTGTAAATTAATACTCCAGCAGTCTCCGACAGATATTGGAAGTTATTTTGACTCGGATGTGTTTATTAAAATATAGAAATATATTACTGTATTTTATCGCATCACATTTTTTATTTTGAAGATTATCTATTAATTTGTTAAGTCAAATGGATAACCCATTTGTACGGTAATTGAGTGTTTAATGGTTTAGTAAAATTATATTGTTTCGTATTTAACGTACTTATTTTAAGTAACATACGTAATTGTTTATGAACTTTGTTACGGTTCTGAATGAACCAAATTATAAGTTCTAATTAATATTTTTAGATTATGTATGTTGCCATCTTTGAAGTGATAAAAAATGGTACAAAATAAGCATATTTAAAAGTTTAATTTACCAGGTATCATTGAATTTAAAATAATGTACCAACAACAATATTTGACGACTTATTTCATCTACTTTATCTTTCGCTCTTCGCTTTAAAATTCCACGAGAAACTATCGTTATTACACCTTAGATTCTTAACAAGGTCTTAGAATTAAATACTACAGTAAAAATGGACTGTCAGTCCAGAAATATAGAACCAGTGCTTAGAACGATTACCCGAGGGATGTATTGCTGATACATTATCAGCTGATACTGCGCAGTCTGGCATGGCGGCGCGCTCTGAGCGCATGCGCGCGTACTTCGTTCATGAGAGATATTTTCTATTGGCATAAAAAATATATATCCGCGAAATAAAAATTCACATAATCAGATGACTATTCATTTAAGCAATGACGGGTAAAGCGAGAAAAATTGTGCGCGTTATAAAATTCTTACTCGCTGGTGTAATCATATTCTGCGTGAGCTGGATTGTTTCTGTCAACGAATGGCATGCTGGGATACGCTGGAATGGCAGACAAATTACGGATAGGGGGCTCCCGACTATGAGAACCATAGTAGCATACTCTGAAAGCAAACAAGCAGAAATGGATCGGCCTTCGCCAGTCACGTGTGATCGTCTGCCTGCTTTTCCGAAGGTGCCCTACATTGTTAGTATTCAACTTTTTTTTTTATTTAACATATAATTGATAAGTTTGCTAAATACCTTTATAGTGCGATATAATACGAAAATACGTCTATATTTATTTCTTTACTCTCAGCAATATTCACTCTTTTAACTAAAAATAACAACGAAGGTGTTGAATGTAATTTGTTCTTCCTGCGTTGAAAGGAGTTTTGCAGAGATTTTCGCAATAAATTTTTAATAACAAACAATGGCTGTTTAACATACAAATTGTTATTCCTAGCAGCGTGCCAGATAGCATCACACTCTATCCAATATGGAAATGAGGCTGCTTCCTGGCAGATTGGGTTGAATATACAAACTAAACTATACCATGATATTATGTAAATAGTATTCAAATCAACACGCAGCGCAGTTTTTCGCAAATCACGAAAGCCTCTTATATTTATTTTTACGTTTGCAATCGCTTGATGATTTTACTCGAGTTATTCATTTGTTTATTATTATTACTGTGTCACAGTTAAACAATTAGCAGGTTTATATTAAAAGTAATCATGTTTATGTTATTTAGATTTATGAAATAGATACTTTGTTTAATAATATAATTCACAGACACCACTAAATTATATAAACTGCAGTAATCTTGTAATATGGGAACTTTAATGTAATTATCAAACCCTACGTATTGCAAGTAATAAAGAGTAAATTATAGATATGTTTGCATATACGTAAATACAATTCAACACTTAAGAAAGTTTTATGGCCTAATTATATTAAATTAATTAATTTATATTTACACTTGTAAGTTAATAAATAGTTAATTATATCTTTATAAGAAAACTAAAACTGTATAGAAATCCGTACAGGCTTTAACAGTATCTTAAAATCTCGCATAAATAAATAAAAACATCACAAAAAGTTTTGGATAATGTTCGTAGCAACACACCATAACTTCACTAATAACTATATTGAATAAATATATTTAATTTATAATACGGTATACGGCTACATTGTGAAAATAATATATATAGGGATTTTTTTTTTCTCGAACTGACTACGCTACTGACCTAGCAAGGTCTTAACAGGTTCACCGGACTACAAATATAAAGATATTTCAATAAATTCGACAACCTACACTTTCTTTTAAATGTTATAGAGTTACGAGGAATTTAAATAACTTAGCTAAACAAAGTCCCCGCTCTTTGTTTATCTTTTTGATTTATGAAGAATGTTATGGTAGAAGCTTTAAAAGTTAACTATGTTTGTGAGATGAATATAAATCTAAGGTGATTTTGAAAATGATACAAAAGAAATTAGACTGAACTCAATACTCAATCGATACTGAGGCCGGTTCGATACTTCTACATCATTGAATGTTGTGTGATGAAAATAATTGTTAATTATATATATCTCTTTATTAAATACTAGCCTCTGCCCGCGACTTCGTCCACTTGGAATATAGTTACTTTAGGCTCTCGCTAACACGCAGCGGAAGCGCTCAGGAGGGAAAAACCGGATTTTGAAACATTCTGCATTGGTGCTGTGCTACTATTGGTTTTAGCATCATGATACGTAGCTTATAATCTTCCTCGATAAATGAGCTATATAACAGTGAAAAAAATTTTCAAATTGGATCAGTATTTCCTGAGATTACCCCATACAACGTCACAAACTCACATCGTCATAAACTTTACCTATTTAATAATATCTATCTATACTATAATAAAACTGTAACAAGTCGAAATCAGTACATTAAATATTTTTTGAAAATTTTAAATCAGGGGGGGCTATGTTATCGATATAGAAGCCAAAAATAATCTGTTTACAATTTTCTCTCTTTCTGTCTGTCTGTCTGTCCCTGTGAACACGCATCACTCTGAAAATACTGAACCAATCTTGACGAAACTTGACATAGTGATAACTAATATTACGAGATTACATCTAAGATACTTTTTGTCCCATAAAACGCAAAGGGTTCTCCAGGATAAAGAATTAAAGTCTAGAATCTAAATCCGTATTACTCGGAAAGAACTGAACCAATTTTAACGAAACTTGATACAGTGATAACTAATATTACAAAGCTACATCCAGGATACTTTTTGTCCAAGGGGTTCTCCAGGATAACGGATGAAAGTAAAAAAATTAAAGTTCATGAAATTCTGAATGGATTTTGGTATTTTTTCTTTATGCTGTATATAGCAGACAGATTAGTCAAACATTTAAGCTATATTTCATCTGTCTATGCTACTTAAAAAAAAAAAAAAAACAAATAACAAAAAAAGAATGTGGTGTCGTGGGACACCAGGTAGAAACGAAGTTCCTTCGGCTAATGTAGAATCGACACAATTTGCAAAAAAAAAAAATCGTGCTCAATTTTATGTAATCGTAATTCAAATTATCAATTAAAATAACAAAATATGTCTCTTTATTTTTGTTTGACAACATAAAAGTACATAGAAATAATTACAAAAAAGGAGAAAGAGAAAGGTATTATACACTACTCGCTTGTGTATACGACTGTCGCGCCTGCGCACGTCTGTTCGGCCATCGACCGTCGTCGATATGTATGAAGTCCTGTACGCTGACGACTGAGCTACGGTTATATATAATTTGTATCTGAAAATTTAACTACATAGGAAACCTCGACAAATTTGTTAAACAAAACTGTACCTAATATGTAATAGGATTTTGGCTTATCATCCATCTGGGCGTATATAAAATCACTCACGAGTAGTTATTTTGAGAGAGCCGCGAATCATCCCAGTCCGTTAGTGGTATCCGTCGCAAACTATGAACCCGTACCTAACGCTGCGCGTGATAGAAGACGTCCGCGACACATTTTTACCGACCCTCCTGATTTAATCACGTCAGCGAACGATCAGTACCAGCCTGTCCCTCGAAACAGAGCGTGCTCACGCCCACGCCCGCGTAACTACAGATCACGCCGCCGTGGTCTGGGGGTTAATTTCGCTCCCGAACACCCGATTAGGCCTCCCACGGCAGCGGCTTAAGCCTAGGTTCAATCCCTCGGTAGGGAGCCCTTGAGTGCGTTGCTTGTGCGACACTGTGACACAAAATATACATCACTGCTACAACAATACACGATCACCCCCACACACGTGCACGACTACACGCTTACACATGAAAGTGGAAGGGTTTACTTTTTCCCTTATCGAATTGAAAAAACTCTCAATTTCAAGGAACAGGTTCTATGCTTATTTTAAAAGAATTTTCACATATCAACGGGGTAAATGTTAAAGTGAGTCCCTGGATAGTTATGAGTCACTGCTAAATATCGCTGCAATCGGGTTTTAGGTTTTTTTAAGGTCATTTACATTTAAAAGTACAATTGAAACCGGTAATAACCGATTTGGTGCAAACGAAGTTGCACGGGTCAGCTAGTTATGGTATAAACCTTTTTAAAACATTAGTATACTCGTAGATATACAATATGCAATACATGCTATGTTTCATTTGGAATTAAATGACCGTATATCTAAGTATACTAACTAATTATTTTGTACAAATTTTTGATTAATTACCTACTGTTAATATAATATAGAATATTAACCAACTAAAAATCAAATGTAATGTGTACATTGTATATTGCAAGAAATAAAAGTCTTTCCTTTTATATCGGATATGCTATATAGCTTACTTATGTGTTTTCATAATATCCAATTATATTATTACTGAATGGTTTTTTTTTTTTTCGAAATGACTACGCTATTGACCCAGTAAGGTCTTAACAGCTTCACCGGACTACAACTTACTGAATGGCAAATACCATGACTCCGTGAGTATTGGGACTTTTTTTATGTTATAGGAGGCAAACGAACACACTGGTCACCTGATGCTAAGTGATCACCGTCGTCCATAGACACCAGCAACATCAGAGGAGTCGCAAGTGCGTTGCCAGCCTGTGTTTGGGAGGAGAATGGGGAAAGGGGAAAGGAGAAAGGGAGAGGAGAGAGGGGGGTAGGGAGGTGGGTCTCCGGCGCTCTCACTAACCGAACGAAACGCAACAATGCAAGCACTGTTACTACACGTCGATTTTCTGTGAGAGGGTATGAAAGGGTACTACGAGCCGACACATTTATGCTGAAACCAATAATATCTTCTACGTGGCTCTACCATCATGAATCTCTTCTCAAAAGCATGGCATATTCAAAAAGATTATTGATAAAAGAGATTATAATCTGTATTCAAATTATTGTAATAAATTGTTACACGTTAAAAACTAACAAATACGGTTCATTACAAAAAACGTCCTCCTAAAAGTCGACTCCAAAAAGCAATTTGTAACCATGAAACAAGCTTTTTTGTTATACAATATTAGGTAGCAAACATGCATGAAGACCGCTTGATGGTTACTGATCACCGCAGCCTATATTAATTTATATCCATCCTCAAAAGACCAACGTCCTAATAAGTTCCCACAACCGGGAACTGATTTAAAATATTTCGTGCACTACTGTGCATATAAAGCCGAACTAAAATCACGCGCACTGTTGTTTGAAATAGTATTTTCATAATTGGACCTTAAGTTTTCGCCAGTCTTGAGAAGCTCATTAGTAAAAAGTTTTCAAGCTAAGATGGTGCAGTGGTTAGTGCAATTGCACGCCATATATGAACGTAGGTTTGAAAGAAAGAAAGAAGAAGAAAGAAAAAATCTTTATTGTTGGAAAACATTGCATACAACAACATGAGTGAACCGGAGTCTTCGGTCAAGACAAACATAGTCATGATAACCTAGTATGGTGGTAGAGTTATTTCTAAGGTAGCCTTCTTTTGACAAACATCTACATATCTGTTCAGGCACTTGTACTTCAGAGTACCATATAATTGTTTTTTAAGGCATATTGGAGGCAAACGAACATGCGGGTCATCTGATGTTAAGCGATCACCGCCGTCCATAGACACAAGCAACACCAGAGGAGTCGCAAGTGCGTTGTCATCCTGTATTTTGGGGGAAATGGGATTGGGAGAGCAGAGGGGAGGGATGAGGAAGGGAGACGGGCCTCCGACCCTTCACTGACCGAACGAAACGCAAAAACGAAAAATGCAAGCACTGTTACTTCACGTCGGTTTTCTGTGCATTTTAGCATGTTTATCAATTTAAATCAGACGTCATTTCATCTTCAGGTGAGATCGTAATCATACGCTAAAATATATGTATACATCTACTAATATTATAAAGAGGTTAAGTTTGTGAGTCTATGACGTTGTGAGTTTTTGACGTTGTAATCTCAGAAACTACTGGTTCGTTTTGAAAAATTATTTCAGTCTTATATAGCTCATTTGTTGAGAAAGGTTATAGGCTTTATATCATTATGCTAAGATCAATAGGAGCGGAGCACTAATAAAGAATGTTTCAAAACCAGGATTTTTCCTGTTGAGAGTTTCCGCTGCGTGTTAGCGTTAGCAAAAAAATAACTATTCCACGTGGACGAAGTCGCGGGCAGAGGTTAGTAATATATAAAGAAAAAGTCACTTAAATGTAATATCAGTATTATCTGCAAACAAAAATATTTTACCTCTCTCATTATTAAGAGCAAATTTTGTATTATAACTAAATAATAATAACTAGGAAAGCTCAATATAATTTTAATTGAACGCGTATTATTTTATTTTAATCAAAAAGTCTAAACATGTATTAGAGCTTAATATTACTGTTGTTTTAGATAAACCCCTTTAACATTGATTCTTAGAGAGACTGTTAAATGATTCCTCTCTTTCCTAAATAAATTATATCAACGACGTGTGAGATAAGTAAAGGCATAAAATTTTATCTACTATTTGAAAAGATTTAACGCAATGAAATCCTAACTAATATATATAAATATGAATTTGTTTGTTATGCTTTGATACCTAACTTCTCAACCGATAACCATAAAACTATGCGTAAACAAAGGTACAGAAAAGGGTTCCTTTCATTTTGAAAAAATGTACTGTCATCGGCAGAAAGTCAGATATATTAATGCGATCGGAGCCGAGAACAATGTCTAATGAATAATATATTAAAATTACTAACCATATTTAAAGTCATAATACTCAAATCAACTTTTACAATAGAATAAATTGAAAACAGTTACAGTGGAAATGATAAATACTTAACAGATTTGTATTTTTAATTTGTCGATAATATAAATCTCTGCAAAACGCCAATGCACATTCATAGTGGCGGCTCGCTATCCACCAATGGTGTATACTGGAGCCTGTTTTGTAGCTATTATGTCGATAATCTATTCCGATGCCGGTCACGAACGGAAAATAAATCGAAATCAATATCCTCTACTGGTACTTCTAATGGTGCGCCGCTACCGCCCGTACTTTACCGCCATGTAGGCGTGCGTATGTTCTGTTTTTTTCTTCCAAAGTATTTTGTTACGGATATAAAGATGATTATAAAATTCGAGTGACTATTACAAGGAAAAAAATTGTCACTGTAAATCACAAAGCATTGCACGTTTATAATTACTAACTTTCGTGCCCGGCTGTGCTCACGTTATTATTGATTTGATGTATCCCTTGATACCAATCCTTCCTTTTTATAGTGAAAGGTAGGTACCTTATATTTTTCTGCATCCCGCGGCAACGTGTATGCAAAATTTCAAAATGATCGGTTGAATAATTAAGTTGTGGAAGCGTAACAAACAAATAATCTTACATTCGCATTTATTGACATTGTATTTTCGGATGCGAGCATGGTAAAACAACACTACTGTACCTAAGGATAAGCCCAGTACAACCCAAAAACAATATCAACAACACAGAAGGATTCATTATTACTCGTAACTGTCATGCTGGATTCCTTAAGTACCTCTTCACGGCCTCGTTTTATAAATATCAATTTCAAGTTGATATTAATCATATTATATTTTATTTTCATATTGTTTAACTTTTATTTTTGCTTATTCTCTTATAGAAATAAATCTTAAAATACCCAGTGTTAAGGATATATCACACTCTTTTTATTAATTAATTTAACTATGTGTTATAGTAAAAAAATGTGTATTTATCTGTAATCAATGGTTATGGAATTCTCGTCGTAGTCCGCCCTCGTCAATCGTATTGACCGCTCTGAATATAGTTCTAAATTCAGGTCAGTGCTTATGCACAACTAGCATTAATATTATTTTTGTGTAACTACAGTATTACAGTCAAGAGTTTAACAAAAAACAAAGTTAAAGTATTATTATGTGAATCTAAAATTGGCATTTAATTATTCTTGTCTTGATGTTATACATCTATACTAATATTATAAAGAGGTAAAGTTTGTGAGTTTGTGACATTGTGATGTTGTGACGTTGTAGGGGGTAATCTCAGGAACTACTGGTCCGATTTAAATAAATCTTTCAGTGTTATATAGCTCATTCATAGAGAATGGCTATAGGCTATATATCATCATGCTAAGATCAATAGGAGCGGAGCACAGATAAAAAATGTTTCAAAATCGGGATGTTTTTCCTTTTGAGAACTGTTGCGTGTTAGTTTTCGTGTATCTATGCCACGCGAACGAAGTCGCGGGTAGAGGCTAGTATATTATAAAAAGTATTTGTTCCTAAATTTGTTTTCTGTACATATCTATATTCAGAGCTGTTGAAAAGATCGACGAGAACTGTGCTGCAGCATTTTTAATTAGCGTTGTAGACCAGAAGTATTCAGATTTACCAACCGTAGTCCCCCTTACCAGTTTCTGAAACATGAGTCTGTTCCTGTATCATAAAGCTTTGAAGAGCGATACAGTGATACCGCATTCACTATCTGACACCACAAATACCTCACCCATATAAAGTACGCTCCATTAGTGACCTTATTTGTAGTTGGTTAGCCTTAACCAATATTACTAGATTCCAAATATATGTACGCCTATGGTACGTCACATATGAAGGTACGCAAATTATCCATAATTTATAGTATAATTTATTAGGCCAAATGGTTAATTCAATTAAAATACATGAAATTTGCATGCAAGGCATCGGCCCAAGTTGAGGTTAGGTCATTCTGATACGATTAAGTTCATTGTTATTTCGGATGAGTGCTTTCCGCGCTCGCCCCTTTTAACTGTAGAGGCATTTTGGTTCAACAGCGTTGATCAAGTGGAAAAAAGTTTTTTTTTTATCTATACTTCTATACTAATATTATAAAGAGGTAAAGTTTGTGAGTTTGTGACGTTGTGATGTTGTGACGTTGTAGGGGGTAATCTCAGGAACTACTGATCCGATTTGAATAATTCTTTCAGTGTTATATAGCTCATTCATCGAGAATGGTTATAGCCTATATATCATCACGTTAAGACCAATAGGAGCGGAGCAAAGATGAAAAATATTTCAAAATCGGGATGTTTTTCCCTTTTGAGAACGCGAACGAAATCGCGGGCAGAGGCTAGTAGTTTTATAATATGAACCAACATTTAATTTACTATATCATTTCACCGTTTAAGTTCCTCTATGTTTCAAGTAGAATCACTATTCGTATATTTATGAAACGAAACAAAATGGTCTAACATATTTCATAAAGCTATCAAAACTTATAATAATACAGTATCGTAAATTGAATTAAGGTGGCGCGGGGCACAAGTCAACTTCTTCCCTCTTATATCTTAGATGAACTGCAAATAGCTGAAAAAATTGTAAAAACCCAATTCGGATAGAAATTGCTTTTAACGAACAAGTTGCCTTGGTTCAGTATTATATTTTAAAAGTTTTAAATAATTTTGTTTTAAATGAGACTTTTATGATAATTATCATATCTAGATTTTTCAACTTATGTTAAAATGACAAAATACTTTAGAATTAGTTTTCTATGAAATTATGTTGATAAGCGTATTAGATCATTTTTAATACTAAGTTTCCATGGTATGATTTTACAAACGAAATATAACATAAACAGTATCTCTAGTTTTCAATGCAGAATGTATTCTAAATATTTTAAATTATAAGCTGACCCACGCAACTTCGTGTCCAAACTCGAAAAATCCTAAAAAAAACTAAAACCCGAATACATTTCTAATTGTGAAACCAAAAATTCAGGGACTCACTCCAACACTTTCCTAGTTGATTTATTGAATAACTTACGCATATGTGGAAGAAATATCAATGAAGTGGACGTACCGCTGTCTTTCAACAACATGAATAATTTCGTTTTATTTGAAATACGAACAATTGTTGAATCGTTTGAATATTGTTCATACAATAATACTAAAACCGCGAATTAAAAATGAGAGGGTGGGGTTAGGATTGTAAAAATATAAGGTCATGGATGTTTTTGATGGCAAATTAAAAAAATGTATAAAGAAGAAACATTTACAAAAAAATTGAAAAAAAAAAATCTAGATAGGAACGCCCTAGTCACCTTGAGGTATAAAATATATTTCACGACTTATTTATTCTCTTACCAAGCAAATATACATATAAAATTAAATAAAAATCGGTCCAGCCGTTTCAGAGGAATTCGACCACAAACACCCGTAACACGAGATTTTTATATATTAGATAAAAGGGAATACATTTTTTATACGAATATAGCTGCAAAGATGTAATGTTACAAAGTAAAAAAATTCTTAAAGTTTTTTATGTTAAGATGTAAAGATTTACAAAGCACGAATTTAATTTAATCCGTATAGTTTTTGCTTGCATTAAGAATAACCGAAAAGCCATTATGTAACTTATAATTTTGGTCGATTCACTGCGAAAATGTGATTACTAACCTTATTATCATTATGCATGGACCTCTTTTTTGCAATTATATACTAATGGATTTGGAAATTTATTACATATTGTTATTATTATTAAAGTTATGGAATAAAATTACACAGTACTGGGAATACCACTTAGAATCGTGAATTTACGACGTTGATGGCCTTACACATTCTTATTATTTTTTATTGTCTTCGTCAACTTTATATCGCGTCGAAGTGATAGATTAAGCTATTTGACAGCCATTACCGACTTGTGCAACAGGAAAATTAAATATCACATAGAACATTACTAGTCATGGTCAATTTGGGATTTAGATAATAAACTTTACTTACATTTTAAAAAGAATACGTGGATTTCGAAACATCCATTGATATAGGCGTGGCGACGCAAAACATGACTTTGTACTATTAACGAAATACTCAAAAACATTTGCAACTCCATCAACATATACATAAGATTCAAACTATTTTCTCGGCCATTCGTTCTACTAGTGTGACGCGGAACGCACCGACGCCCTAGTGCTCTTTGATAAATGCCGCTAAACACACCGCTCCTGCGCCTACTTGAATTTTTGTATTTAATAAAAATGAAAATTTATATAATAAAATAAATAAACAGTAATTATTATATGGAACAAATTTGTAATGCTTTATCTTTTGATTATGCCATAGCTGATTCCTGTGGTAATTCTTTTAGGTATATAACTTATCTCTGAGAACAAAAGGCGGCATCGTCGTACTATAATTCAACTGTTGTTGAGTTATCTTTTATCTTTATTTCTGTCCCAAACCTTTCAGTAGTAAGTACTGTTACAAATGTTTTATTAAGAAGAACTATATTTACCAAATTATTTCAGATTTTACATTTTTTTCTTCGCGACTTCGTTCACGTGGAATAGTTACTCTGGGCTAATGCTTACACGCAGCGGAAGTTCTCAAGAGGAAAAAACCCAGATTTTGAAACATTAACCATTGTTGCTCCGCTCCTATTGTTCTTAGTGTAATGATATATAGCCCATATCCATCCTCGATAAATGAACTATATAACACTGAAAGAATTTTTCAAATCAGACCAGTAGTTCCTGATATTAATCCCTACAACGTCATAAACTCACAAAGTTTACCTCTTTATAATATTAGAATAGATAATATATTCATTTATAAATAACTAGCTTTTGCCCACGACTTTGTTCACTTTAATGTATATTTGTAATATCCTTTGGAAACAGTACATTTTTGGATGAAAGGTCTCCTTTGTCCTCCTCTGTACCCATAACTACGCGTATGCAATTTTAATCCCAAGAGATCATAAAATACTCATGCAATCAATCGATATAATTTGCTGATTTAAATAATTCTACATTATAACAACAATTTAAAAACAAAGTCTTGATTTTAAAGCGGAGTAGTCTTCAATATAATTTAACAGAACACAAATAAATAAAAAATATTGACTGTAATAACTCGTCTTTACCAACGCGGCTTCTAAATATGAAACGGATTCTAAATCATGTGATCGAGTGCAGATATAGAATGGTTAGAAAATATGATACTTCAGAACATTATACTCCAATTAAATCAATTGATGATTTTTTTCTTCGTATTATTTTATCCTTGCACTTTATTCAATAGTATTAAAAAAGGTGTAGTATATATACTATATATTTTTACTTAGAGTTATTCATATGCTAATAACTATATTTATATTTGTCTTTAATAAACCGGAGACAGTGAGTGATAATTAATTATACAATGCGTGCTTATAACTTATTTTATGCGTAGTCCGGTGAAGCTGTCAAGACCTTGCTAGGTCAAAACCGTAGTCAGTTCGAGAACAAAAAAACTTATTATATGTATTTACTTAACATTGTACGTATATAGTTGAGTATTATATAAATATAAATATTGTGTTTGTTTGTTATACTTGTGTTAAATTATTTTATTTACATAAACGTACTATCTACATTAATTTATTTTTTTCCATATCACTGGTTAGCTAAAAGAAAATATTGTTTTGTTTCTTATGCTCACACATCTTGGCTATTTAATCGATCATTATGAAATTTTCCATGTACGTTATCAGGGGTATAAAAAAGGCATATAATGTTTTCTGTCTAAAAAATATACTGTTTCAAACATTAAATTTCCATCAACGCGAGCGAAGCCGCGAGTAAAGGCTAACTAAAAGTATAAAATAAAGTGCCAATTTATTGTTTGCAGTAAAATCAAGAAAACGGTTTTGTTTAAGGCAGTATGTTTAATTCTCTAATTCTAGTTTTACATTCAGACTAACTCGGGCGAATTTAATTAAAATACCAAGCATTGTCTGTTACTTTACTAGACACGATTATATTTCTGTTTACTCTTAACAATGTTTCTATTTGCAATAAAAGTTTTTACACGTATCGATAATTTATTAAATATACCCTATATGACCTTTAAGACTGCACTAGAAGGGGCCATAATACCATTTCTGGTGAGATCACATACACAAAGATCTCATCTCGCTCTCTGACTGTTCATAAGGCACTTGGGCAAATATGTACTCTGAAAGTGAAGCAATAAAATAAAGTATTGCATGACAATTCATTTATACAGTGACTATAAAACCTAACACTATTATAAAAGTACAAGTCGTGGGATAGAAACAACAAGGTTAGAGATATGCAAATTAAATGCCCCATCAGATGGCAGATCAAGACATGTCGCTAAATCCGTCTGAGGTTAGTAACATAGTTTTAAATAGAAAAATAATTATACCTAAACTTTAATTTATATTATTCATAGTCAAAACTAAGATATCTGGGATATTTTATTAGTTACCAGTTAATAGCCGCGATTTCGTCTGCCTTGTTTATAATTTTTTAAAAATACAGAAGAGAAATGACAGAAGTTTTATCGTGACCGCAGTAATTTGTGTTTATACAAACAGACAGACAGACAATTCTAAAAATGGTTGAAATATACCATATTGTATTACTTATTACAAGAAACCTGCAACAATTTTTTGCACAAAAATGTCAAAAGGACAAACACATTAGATTTATTATCATATTATATGTATCGATATAGATAGAGGTATTGTTATAATCTTGTGTTATTAATTAATTAAAGTTTTCATGGAATCCTTCTTTAATCCACAATTTCACGCGCTGTTGATAGTTAATATTAGGCTGTGATCAAACGATATCGAACCATATACAAAAATATGGGAACAATAAATCATATTTTGACACTTGTCCATTATTCATTTCATACGTATAGCGTTCTATAAATCGTTTATTTCTACATAATACACTATTAATTACAAATAATGTACATGTAATTGTATTAGAATAATTAATATTTTAAAAAAATACGACAAAATGCACCATTATATTAACTACAGCATTAAAAATATAACTTTTATATTAAAGAATATATTGATATGACGACATAAAGATTAAAAACTTTTAACAGTAAAATTGAATTTATTTTAAAACCATGATATTTTTTAAATTCATTAATTGAACAAGTAATTTTGACATAACATATAATGCATTTCATTCCAAAGCTCCATACCTTACTTAATTTCGACGAGCAACGCTGAAGCTACTTCTAACTTCATCCTCTCAGAGAAAACCGACGTGCCCGCCTCTTCTGACCTTCACCCTTTTCTCTTCCTTTCCTCCTCCCCCTCCCCCGACACTGGCTGGTAACGTACTTGCGACTCCCCTGGTGTTGCAAGTGTATATGGACGGTGGTGATCATATAACACCAGGTAACCCACCTGATAGTTTGCTTCCTATGTTAAAAAATAAATAGTACGTATGGCTATATTGTATAACGATATATCTCGAACAGATAACAACATCGACATATTTTTGGCATTTGGTTTATTCAAGCTGCACTTGTTGAAATATATAATTTGACGGTGCACTTGTACAAATTAATTTTTTATTCTGTCTACACAGTTCCTAGTTATAATTAGATTGTTTGTCATCTACTAATTTCTGTTATCGTAATTGTAATAATTATGTTACAGTTGACTACATGTTATTTTATCAGTGTGTAATATTTATGATGGTTTGCTAAATATACCAGATGCAACGTTAGACAATCGCAATATTCTAGGATATGACACTTGATGGTAACATTTGACATATAAAATAATAACATTAAAACAAATACTAATAAACAATCAAGAAAATTTAAGTTAAAGTTTGTTCTAAGGCTTTCAAAAGTAAAGCTACAAACGTATAAGTAAAATAATAAACCTAAATGCAATGACTGGTGCCAAAAGGTACAATGGGCACCTCGAAGTTAATAACTTTCGATAGTAAAACGAGAAACAACCCTTTTTTTTTGTACCCGACATTCCCACGATCCCTGACAAATGAAAGTGAAAGACGCGTAGAGGTTTAAGTATAATTTTTGTATCTTTATAAATAATTAGGTCAATTTAAATACCTATCTTTTTAATTGATTTAGAACGAGAATCGAGTGCAAAATGTCCTCCAGAAATATTGCTATTGTCTAAACAGTCACCTGGTATATATAAAAAAATCATTACTTACTAGTTATTGATCGAAACTTCACTTGCATTAATGTAGATTTAGTATATCAATCTGTAACAATAATTTTTTTCGGGATTACAGGTACCCGTGACAACGTGTATGATGAATTCCATAATAATCAGTACAGTGGTTAAAGCGTGAAATTGTAACAAATAAATTCACTTTTACATTTATAATATTGTAATGGATATTTCAAAAGAATATAAAGAGTTTACTGCAACTCAGAAAATGTTGCTGTTTTATTAAATTCCTTTAGATTAAAAAAAAAAACATTTATTATTGACAGAGAATAAACTATTATAAAGTCATTGATGTGTTGGAATTCCCGTCGTTTTAAAATAAACAACTCGGAAATAAAATTATATTATACATTGGTGGTAATTATTGTATACATTAATTGGAAATTTAATATAGTCGCTTCTATAGTTTATTTTCATCTACTATAAACAGTACTGTTAAATTAAGTCGCTTTGAAAGAAATTCCACAAAAATATGTAAATTACATTTAATATCACGATTATCTATATACAGATTTTATAACGGGAACTCAAACATTGCAAATATATTTTAAAGGCTAAACGGTTGTCTTATCACAAGTGTATTATCAAAATAAAATGCAACCGTTATTTATTTATCCCTTAACATTATTTTAGTCTTAACTTATTTATTTAATTAAGATACAGGATTTCTTTAACCCATAAGAAAAAACTCAACAAGAATTAATCGTATGTTTTTTTTGTGAGCTGCGACCTACGCTTCACTGTAAAAATAAATATGTATTGAAAAGTTTATTGTCCCTAATATGCTGCAATAAAGTCTCGAGCGTAAATAAATCCACACTTTGGAAATGGTCTTGATTGAGTGCGCAGCTCTCAGCGATTACTTGTCTTTCTCGGTGTGGTCCGAAATACTAACAATTTAGGAATCAAGTATATGTCTTATAAAAGAACTAAATAAGCCTATTTGTAGCATTACTTATTACCCATTATTCTAATTTAATATCCTGAAAATGTTAGTGTAAGTATACAACCCGAGGAACTCACAAAGTTCTTACTCTATTTTTTAATTTCGATGTAAATTAATTTGATAACAAACTTGTATCGATCTTATTTTATGATTACGATTATCTGAATCGTAAAACTAGAAACATGGATTTGATTGTTTTTATCTAAATTTAATTATACAACGTAAGTAATAACGTTAAATTAGTATTTCATCATATAAAAAGTATAAAAGTACATATGGCAATTTACTTACAAAACTTTTACGACGAAAAAGAACGCTTTAGTTGGCTCATGACAAAGGCACTTTTGTTTACCTTATCCGGCCTTCACCTTCGGCCCCTTCGATATTATCTTCCAATAGAAATAATATCTCTTACAGTTTTACGTTTATTTGTGATTAATTTACATGACATTTAAATCCGACTAACCAACTAAAAATTTCCTTTCTACTTTACAGAACTAAAAAAAACTGTGTATAATTAATACAGTTGATTAGCGTTTATATGAACATAATAGTCTACGTAATAACCAGTTATTAGATAAGTCTTTCTTTATTATTATTTTACATGACACCAGATACCTACGATAAGGTCGTTTACATGACTTTTGAATTAGACATCAACGCGCTCCATTTAGTTCGCTTATCAAACTGGTTAATTACATTTAGTTATTAAACACGCAAAGATGGCCGTGGATAATTTTTAATAACGAACGTTACACGGCTGCCTGTTAAAATTGTATGTGAGATAATCTTCGTATAACTTTTGAATGTATTGGAAACGGTATAAGACATTTATTTTTATACTTTTAACATAGTTTTAAAAATAAAATTTATTAAGAGAATATTGGAAAAAAGTATTACATCTTTCATATATCATATTATTGTATATTACTAATTATTAGATTAATATGAAAAAAGCAATTGTATCTCAGTAGGTCAATAATATGACACTACCTTTCTGCTTATAAAATCATAGAGTATAAGCATTATTCAGCTAATGTTCTTTTATATTCTTTTAAAATTAGTGACTTACCTTAATTACACTTGATACTAAACAACGATTAGCTCCAAAAGGATGGCTTATCAGGGCCAGTAAGAGGTTTTTATCTTAAAAACTTTAACTAGAACGTGCTGATAAGTTAGTCGCTAATCAGGAGAGATAAATGTCCTATTGCATCAGAATACATTCTTTCACTGAAAGCATATACTCATTCCAAGATTCTTTAAATTGTGAGACTCTTTTATGTTATAAAATATGTAGCAAACTGGCATGCAGCCAACTGATATTAAGTGATCGCTGCAGACTATAGTTATGTACCACTAATAATAAAACGACTGTAGACCTGTGGGCGATTGTAATAGAGTGCTCCACCTTAGGACTAAGTTCGAACGTCTCGTATAATAGTAGGTTCTCCCAATCACAGCCAAATCAAAACAAAACAGTACGTAAACTAAAGGAAAGAAATAAAGAAATATTTTAGTCATAACGCATAATAGAATATATAAGTATACAACAAGATATAAAACATGCATATCGAAGCATTATGAAATGGTGTCCAGCTCAGCACATGTTAAAGTGTTATGAGACTTAATAGAATAGAGATAGTAGGATACATAAAACTACATACAAGAGACACAATTGCTGGCGTGACTAAAATATATATGCAACACAAATTGGATGTAACAACTTTAGTTTAAAAGCATTGCGATAATAATAAAAAAAAATTATAATGAATTTTAAACGTAATGTATTTAAAGTAATGCGTTGAGATTGCGCATTGTAGGGGGCTGGTCGTTCCATCATTTGGTAGCAGCGTACCTAAAACTACCCCGAAATGAGGTGGTAACATGGCGATGAGTATATAATATATACTTCGAAGCTCTAGTTTTATTTCTGTTTTGCGGTAGATTTAATGATAGTTTGGCGGTGATACTCTCATAGTCGAATGTCAGCAAGGTCTACAGCTTTTAAAGTTGGAATTATACTATGTATAAACCTAATATTTAGTGGTAAAATATAAGTAAATTAACTATGGTGCGAAAAATCACAAGAATGAGTAATACAATTTAATCATTGACACTCTTTTAGAGACTTAGACTTAAAGATGCTAAGGAATATTTTGACGGAATAATTACAATTATAAAGTTTATTCCAGAACCGTACATGGTTACCGGGCTTAATTCAAGAGTCATCATGGCAGCGCGTGCCTGGTACGAAGGTTTCATTATACGCTGCGTATTACGACGAACGTACTACTCAACGATATATCAGGATATTAGCAATGTTTCATGGTATGGTCTTTCAAGATAACTAATTATTATTTTTTGTATCATAGGAGGTAAACGAACAGATGGGTCACCGCATGTTAAGTTATCACCACCGTCCATAGACACTTGCAACACAAGGGGAGTCGCAAGTGCTTGGCCAGCCTGTGTTAGGGGAGGGAAAAGGAGAAGGGGAAGGTGGTCGCTCTCACTGACCAAATGAAACGCAACAATGCAAGCACTGTTACTTCACGTCGGTTTTCTATATTTCAATTATGATACACACGCATCACAAAGCCGTCACACATGTCCATTCAAATCCATACTAAGCATAGATTTTTTTAATACGATTGGGGGAAAACTAATATGCGATTCGTCTGATGATAAGTGATGAACGCCGAGCATGAACATCTGCAACGTGAGGGGAATCACGGATGCATCGCTGACCTTTGAGAAAGGCATAGGCTCGTTTTTACAAGGTATGCATGTTGTATTGGCCCAAAAACGACGCTGCTGGGAGTCCACTCTAAAGAACTGCCTTACATTGATAAAACGTACTCCAAAAACAAACAGTAGACCCTTGTATTAAGGTATCTAGACAGCTAATATACATTCCCCGTCAATCTTTCTGACCGCTCTGAATATAACCATAAGTTCAGGCTTCCGCTTAATGAAGTTAAAAGCTTAATACAAAACAAAATTAAAATATTATAGAAAAAATCTAAAATTATCCTTTATTTAAGTTGTCACAGTGTTATGTGTATTATATAATATGTATTTATATTCAAATTTGTGTTCTGCGCAAATATCTTAAGCGCTCAGACTTTGGCGAGGACTGTACATACCTATATCCATCAGACAAAATTCGGTCATATACTGGGACGAAACGCTTTTGGCTCAATAGTATACTCGTAGTCACTCACTCACCTCTACTAAGCTACAAGGTTTATCTAACAATGGAATATAAAGCCGATATTTACTGGTTCGCGAACCGATGTAGATGTACACATATTGCCATTTCAATTTGTCACATACTTCAAACAAGAGACTTTAAATTCGGTTGTATTTTTTAAATCTTTGTTACTTCAGAATTTCCTTGTTTATAAACCGATAACTGATTTTGAAACCGATTAGGAGAATTATTTTTTAAGTTATACTTCTTTTGGCGCGTTCGGGAAAAATCATGAAGTTAAATTTTAAGATGCGCGCGCGCACCGTCACAAAATACCGATACCCTGAAGTTAACTATAGTCAACATTTTCTTTCTTTGTATTTGTTGTTTGTATTTCTTTGTATTAAAACTTTTAATGTATTAAATACCTTTTGTTTATTGTTAGTGTCCTTTTTTCTACAAACGTAGAATAAGGCGAAATATAACATTTTTGAAAAGATTTTTATCTTGTTACGCCAAAGAAGTATAACTTATACAAGTACACACACTTTTTTGTTATAAAAGAGATATTTTCAAGAAGGCCTCATTAGCAGAGAACATTTGATGCAGATCGAATAGAAAAGTATTGTGATTGAGATATTGGAAGATGTATTACAAGCTAAGACTAGATAGAGGTATCTAACTATAGTCAAAGTCGTCCATCTAATGCGAAAAGGATGAGGCTATACATTTCTCGGTAGTTTAGTCACTAATATGTAATAGCGAGGATTACAAAACTGTGCCTTCTCTGTATATTACTAATATTTCGTATGTCGTGGATTTTACATAATAATAATTTTTCAGGATGTCCCAAAATTTAGTATAAGTTAAAAAATAATATTGACAGAGATTATAAAGATTATTATTTATCATGATTTATTTCAAGTAAAAACTTTAACAGCAATTAAGTCATATTTTGATTGAAGAATACGCACGCGCCGTCTGCTCCAAGCGCTCCCTTATTATTATACCCAAGTAGCATAATAACTTGCATTTCAAACCTTCACGAATGACGGCTTATAGTTGTTATACAGACAAAGCTACATACAATTACGCTTAATGTATAGGGAGACTTGCAAACAATATTACCAAGTCCGAAGTCATAAGCTTATATCATACGATCTGATATCCAGAATGCGAATAATTTTTAAACAAAATTAAAAAATTCACGTTTTTTTTTGCTCATTCAATGTTTTAAAATAAAGATTCTTCTGTTGAAAACAACCTCATAAAATGAAGACGTCGAGGAAAATCTGTAGCTGTGATAAGAGACAGCCATAATTATCAGAGGACGTGATAACTCGTTGCCACTTATTATTTTCTCTACACCCAGGAGAGAAAAAGAATATTTTCTTAGCAACTTAATCAAGATGCTTGAGTATTTAACTTTGTTTATTAAAAGTTTTGTTTTCATGTTAATTTTAGTAATTTTATATTAACTGAAATATATAATGTATAGTGAAATAGATACTAGTATATGTTTACAACTAGCTGCATGCCCTGGTTTCGCATGGGTGTACTATCAAAGAGATAAGATCTTTCCTTTACAGTATGACAATTTATTGAAACAAAATAGTAAATGATACCATAAATAGTAACATCGGGTTGTCAATATTTTCGATGATCTTCCTACTGTCTTCTGTCTCAGTCACTCACTTTTTTATATTGACATTTTAAAACCTTCATTTTCACTTTTTCATTTTTTTTTTTCATACAAGCTGTGTCTTGACAGTTTCAGGCACATCCAAAATAAAATTAGTCAAATAGGTTTTGTCACGCGGAATTACATACATTCTGCAACTAATTTTTATTTATATGAAATATGTATAGTTATATAGAATAATAATCGCGTTAATAAAAAAAAAGTATATGGATAATAACTGCGAATAGTTCCACAGTCATCGCCATCACATAACTTCATATAAACCCATGCACTTGTTACTTAAATGTTTCGAAATTTAATACTTGCACTAAACCAACTATATATAATATAAGAAACAACAAAACGATACTTTTTAAATAAAATAAAACGGCTAAGACATTCGCCGACGATGTAAGATTTAACATCTTAACAAAACTTCTCTCTTAACTGTGAATTTAAAGCACTTTAAGTTTTATCAGTTAATATGGTGGCAGAACAAAGAGTAGAAAGAAAGTGCGCGTACGGGGACAGTGCTGGCGAACAAGCATAGCCGATAAGCTCAAACTCATTTGTCACTCGAGCCTGGCGTATGTGTCGTGTAAATTCCTTCACGGTCAAGATAAACTCGCCCGTCTTTTACACTTTAGTAAGAAATAGGAGGCGAAATAAAAAATCTTTCCGGGACATTTTTATTTGTTTAATCCTCCCCGATTACTACTTATTAACCTTATATTTATACATATATCATTAGTTTTTTTAATACGTTATATATACATATAATATATAGATGATAACATATATAGAAGTACCTGGGTGATCAAGCCTAGCTCGGTTTTTTACAAAACATTTTTAAATTAAAATAATCTGTTAGGTTATGCCTCATAAAATTGGCATTATTTCACATTAAAAAAGACATCCCTCATATAATTATAATAATAAAATTATTCATTTAATTAAAATAAATTGTTAGGTTTGCATTACAAAATTATCATTTTTTATAAAAAAAAAATTATATACACTCGGATTTCAACTGGGGTTACACAGATTTTCGAAGTAATCAATTTCCATCTGAGCTATTTTTGTTTTGACAACAGCGACGAAATTTACCTTCATATTCTAGATATATTTTTTCATTGCCTGAATCTCAATTAAAAAAAGATTTCTATGAATAAAAACTAGCTAAATCGAAACTACCTACATACTAAGTCTTACGGAAATAGATGACGCCGTTTTCGAGATCCTAAATACATACAATTATAAAAATATACAAGAATTGCTCGTTTAAAGGTATAAGATTATTATTAAAATATATATAGATGTTAGAAATGTCTGTTTCATTGCTAAAGTACTGCGTAACGTTAAAACATCATAAGTAATAAAAAATCATAAAACACATTCTTGAGTAACTTCAGTCTTAGTTTCATTAAAATCGATCCACTCTATCAAAAGTTATTGTAATGACGTCGCGACTTAAGTACAAGAGAAAATTAGATAAGTAAATGGACATATTACATAGGGTATATACAAATATAGAGTTCCACGTGGATGGAATCGCGGGCACACCTATTGTAAAATAATTCAGTTTATGAAATTTATATCAAACTTTTAATTTGGATATGTTATAATTTGATTTTTTTTTATTTATAATCTGATAATTGAAAATAATAATAGTAATTACAATAACAACATAATTTAAAATAAATACATATTTTATATACATTATTCCAAATATTATGTTAATTGACTTGAAATGCTTGTATTAAATTTGTTTGTAATCACATGAAGCCTTATTTTAAAAAAAATCACTAAATATACACGGCCGTTGTCATTTACCCATAGATTTTCTTTATTTATTGAATTATCTAAAACACTAACATTTTAATGTTAAATGAAAAGTGTTAGAGATACCGATTGCCACAATATTATAATCTCTTTGGAACCTGTCTTCCCAAGGGTGTAATTTAAGCACCGTTTTAATGACTATTCCTTGAACTTTCCGTTATAAAGCTGTGTCCGTTGTATAAAATCGACAAATTGTTTGAAATTACTAATATATTGTATAATTTTATGTAATGTATTTTTCTTTTATGGAATATATTATCTATACTATGCACAACCGTCTTACCTGTAGGTACTCTGAAAATATATCCCTAAAATGACAGGTACTTTAGAAAGTGTATCAAAATGCAAGAAACTTAATTTTTATTAAATTATCTGTATTTTCGTTTGAAAACGTCTGTCTCTAAAACTACTAAATGAATCTTTATATGTAACTCGAGATTGGCTCGCCACAACATACATACACACTTTAGTAAGGACGTTCTAACTAGATAGTCGAAAACAAAATTAATTTATAGGTTTAATCTGCTTATCATGGTTGTAGAGCCACGCTGAAGCTATTAATGGTTTTAGCATGAATGGGTCGGCTCGACCGGGTCAGTACTACCCTCTCACAGAACACCTACGTGAAAAAACAGTGCTTGCACTGTTGCGTTCGTTTGGTTAATCAGAGCGCCGGAGGCCCATTTCCCATCCTCTCCCTTCCTCTTTTCTCTACCCCTTCTTATCCCCCCCCCCCCCAAAAAAGGGCTGGCAACGCACTTGCGACTCCCCTGGTGTTGCTAGTGTCTATGGACGGCGGAGATCGCTTAACAACAGCTGACCCGCCTGTTTGTTTGCCTCCTATATGACATAAAGAAAAGCGTGGTAAACTTTCTAAAAAAAGTCGAAAGATGACGTTCCATTACTTGCTTTGTAATAGGTGTTCAAAAAATGTAGACACCTTAGTTACACATTATCTCGGCATAATACATTGAAAAACAAATATATGACGCTGTTAATTGTGATAAAATAAAACCTGAAATTGATGTGAAACATGCATTAATTATCACAAATCATACTTAATAATTATAATGTTGCATTTACTTGGCTAGGATTTAAATTTATTACTAGATACCTATTATAAAGTCACTAGTGGATCCTGAATATGACGTAAAAATTTAAAACTATGATTCTCCACGGTAAGAAAATACACACGCACATGAAAATCGTAGTTTCTTAAATCTATAATAACTTTATATTCAATCAAGATACCACGGCAATTTTCTTATTGAATTAGTTTCAAATATCTAAGACATTAAACTAAAGAAATATCGAAATATATCCAATATTTTTTACCCGATGCGGGCATATCGACGTATCTCTATAATTTAACTTATGTAAACGTATAGTTCATTAATTTGACATATGTGTTCATATAATTAATTTTAATAAAAAAAGGAAAAGGTTATTCCGTTTCCTTATTGAAACTCGTTCTTAATCATTTACATCTAAAAATTTAGATAATTAAAAATATTAAATTTCAATTTACTTTTATTCACAGGTCGCAATATCTCAACAGAAGACATGCTATTCTGCCAAACGCGTTCGCTTAACTTTTACGAAAACACAGTCGAAGTTGTAGCCGCTAAACCTTTAGAAATTTGGTGGCAAGACTGGGACGCCACTTCAACAGAAGTTAGTACCCCGTTGCTTCTATCCTGTCCGTTGACGGAGGCTTTAAAATATCCAACAATTGTATCTATTGTAACACAACCATGTAATGATCCTGAGAACTCTTTCTCTTTAAATTCTACTAACAATAAAAGCAAACAGAAACGAAACTTTACAATCTGCGTGAAAGATATGAGTTTTGATAAAGATAACTCGCAAAGCTTGATAGAATGGATAGAAGTTAATAAAATACTTGGTGTTGATATTATCGACATGTACGTTGATAAGATAAGTAAAGAAACAGAAAATGTACTGCAGCACTACCGACGTGAGGGCTACATTAGATTGTACAATGTTCCTATTAGGAATAATCCGGCAAGATCTTTGTGGCAACGAAGGAGAGATCATATCATATCGTATAATGATTGCTTATATAGAAACGTAGAAGAAACTGAATTTGTTATTCCACTGGATGTCGACGAAATAGTATTGCCAAAAATTGCAAACACGTGGAATGAATTAGTGAATCGTCTAAAGACACTAGGATGGGATCCGAAAGAATATTCTGCAATAATGATACAAAATGTATTTTTCTTTGACGAGTTGCAAGAAATAGGTATAGATAAAAACTTACATGAAAATAAAGAATCTTATATTAAACGAGACGATGTACGAATTATAGAAGACCGTAACATAGACATAAGTGAAATAAATTTAGTAGATGAGATAAATAGTTTAAAACATTATAACAAAAATGTTAAAGATAAAGAAGATATATATTATTCAAAATACAAGTCACGATGCAGACACGATTTGGCAGTGCCAAAAATAATAAAACATACAATTAGTTCAGCGGTGATCAGTCCTGTAGGATATTATACTAAGAGTTTTATGCGTGTTAAGAAAGTTCTGACAGCATTCAATCATTATCCTCTGGCTAGTCTCGGTTCGTCGGGGTTCAATGGATGGTCAGCGCCCTTTAATGAAGTGCAATTGAATCATTATAAGGTAAGACATGTCCTTGTTCGTTATCAATAATTTCATATTTATTATATTTAATAGCATAATCACGTATAACCATATACATTGCAAAACTCTTATTAAGATTGGATATTTACTTAATATATTCATTCCAATTATCATAGCTACGTAATTTAAGCTAAAAATGAATAAACTAGATTTCTCATATAGACTAAATTATAACTTATTATCGTTCGATAATTTTGTTAAGCATGTGATTGCTAATCTTAAGACATTCAACGGACTTTGATTACAACGAGTCTCTTATCTGCATCTAAACCATTTTGAAATAACCACGACTTTCACTCTGACTTGTATATAGCTATATCAGGACTAACAAATTTTGGTGACTTAGCATTATGCTCATGCAACACGTCAAAGAAGTGAGTACTGAATCGTATCAAATTGCGATCAGGCCTCTCTCCGTTTCTTTTGCTAATTCCAAATGATCTTTTTGCGAAAGAGGAAGTTTAGTAAAAATATACAGACAGAACTTGATTTAATCAAATCAGCAGAAATATACGGTTAAACATATGTTCGTTTAGGTTATTTACACCTTGATATTTAGGCTCTAATTTGATAAAATAATTTTCTGAATAGTAATAACAAATATTTCCAAATATCATTTTCTCGCTTATACCCAAATTTCTGCTCTCTAATTACATGTGAACAACTAAATGTTTTTATTTTGTTTAGGAATCATGCAACATGACGATCGTCGTCGAATGTGAGCAATACCTGAGGAAAGCGCGTGTTGATCGTGCTGCTTGGCGTCTTCGGTGGAAGATTATGCGCGCACTTGTTGACGCTGTTTGTACTAAAATAAATATCTGAAAACTAATAAACAGAACAAAGCTGTTTAATATTTTATATACAAAGACAAAACATTCTGGTGAGGATACATAAACGAGGTCTAGAAAGAAATGGAGGAAGAGGAAAGGAGGCCTGTAAATACAACACACTTAAAATAGAAAAATGATATTTTTTGTTTCACCCAAAATATTATCAGGCTGATTACTGAATACATTACAAGAGTTATCTATTATGTAATGTTCTATGGTTTGCAAGAAATGTACAGAAACAGTATTATAAAAATAAAATTATTATCAACATCTACATAACATATGCATCTTACATTTACTTCTTTTATATTTATAATACTTCAAACGAGTTTTTGGCGGCAACTTGGAATGGCATGTAATGGTCTTTATATTTTATACATAATCATGTATTATTTGGCTCTATATTGTGTAATTTAAGTGGTGCTTTTGGGTGATTGCGTACAAGTTAGGTGAATCGGAAATAGTAGCACGGAGCATGAATTATGACTTACCACAAAAACTTCATGTAGTATTATAACAAGACGGGCACCATTTTGTCAGTTACATGAAATAATCGCAAGACACTTGTAATATCATTGCGTACCTAACAATGGCAGCAATAATCTAGTAGAAGATAGTTTGCAAAAAAAAAACTTCAAGCAATGACCCCTATTTTAGTAAAGTATGGCAATTCAAACTACCAAAAGGCATGCAGTATTCAAAATATCCTTAGAAATGTAATAAAAATGTTCATATTATGAAGAATATAATAAATTTAAATATAATCGTATTCCGAGACACGTACCGCTGAGAAGGATAGAGCAAGCTGTAAATATGTGTGCTCAGAATGCGTGCGTCAATGGAATATGATGGATGCTTTAATGCTTATGCATTAAAATAGTTAAAATATAGCACATATATAAATGTCTGGAATCAGTAATTGTACAACAACAAGAGATACGAACCTGACCTAGTTTCTCTCCGACTTTACCCAAGGCTTGAGACATTTTCCAAAATGATAATAGAGTTTTAATACATTCCTCAGTGTATTTCAGTACTCAAATATTTTTTATTTCGATTAATAACCATATAATTGCATGTATTTAAGAGTAAGTATCAAAACACATTTGAACCAATTTTAGAAACCTAAGTCTGTCTCTCTCTTTGTATGAACACGCATTACTGTTATAATACTGCGTTCATGATAAAACATCTACGAAAAAAACATAAAGCGTGTGTTGCTTTGTGTAACCCAACGTGAAGAGACACACTGGCCGGCATGACAGCGGCGACCGGCGATGGATAATCTGTCTCTCGGTGGTTGCTGATATTTTTGGATTGTACTATGTTTATCATCAGGCATAGTGCAGTCACTTTGCCGTGCTACAATAAAAAAATAAAAAAGCATATATTCGAATAACATTTAGTCTTTGTTTTAATAAAATCGGTTTGATCTGCAAAAGCTATTGTACTTTTAATGACGACCGGAATTATATATGAGAGAATAGTAGATAAGTAAATGGACTTATTACAGACGCTATTTTTTACGTAAGGATTTCCACGCACGAAGTCGCAGGCACAGCTAGCTTACTATAAACCTAAACAAGTACATAGTTGGTTGACAGCTCCTTAATATTAAGTACATATCTCTCATTGCTTGTGCTTAATGTGAAAAATAAACGCATATATTTGTTTTCTAAACTCATGTAACATATTAAGTGTAATTATTGTAATTAATTACTTGCGTTTTATGGACGTAGTCGGGAATGTATTTTGATCTCAATCTTGAATACGATTAATTTAGCTTTCATTTAGACATATGGCTCAGCTTAGTAGAGACCATAGTATTAAAATGGCTAATTTAATTCGTAAATATTATCTCACATAGTTTATATTAGACTACATATTTTTAAAAGCAGCATAAATCTATCTTCTTTGCAGAACATAAAACAGTATATATTACTTGAATTAAGACCCATGAAGTCTATAAAATTTAGATTATTTCAGTTCTAAAAACAAAAGATTTTTAGATTTTTTAAGAATTTATTGATAACATGTCATATTAAATAACCTGGGATCAAAGTCAACATTAAATAGAAATAAATGGTATAGTCAAAGTATTTATTATCTTTATGTATACATTTCTTGTGCACGTGTGTATGCCACTGAATTCTTCTTAAACGGCTGAACCGATTTTGATGAAATTTTGTGTGCTTGTTCCAGTGGATACGATAATGGTTTAGATTCACAATTAGACCCGGTAGGTGGCGTTGCGTTCGGATAATATACTTTTTTATTATCAGGGTGGCACGTCAGTCGGGCCCGTTAGTATATTCAATAATATAAGTATAGTATTACTTCGTATCCAGTTTTTTTTATAAAAAAAAATATTGCTAAATTTCTAAGGTCGCTTTTGCATTAACGTACTCAGTACTTGAAACATAAATAAACCTAAAACTGTACTCTTAAGAATATTAAAGAAACATGTTTGAAAGAATCTCAATTATTCATCCATATAATCGCTCTTGCGATGTTTGTAGTAAATATACTTCAACCTCGGATTGAGTTTCACAAGATTCGACTGATTAATTGAACCTGCACTGATTCACACAAGGAAAGATAACATCGGCTAGTTTATTGCGCATTGTGCAGTGTGCGGGCAGCGGTTCCCGATCTGTGATAAGATGATACTGTGTTCGGCACTGTAATCAATTACTACCGTCTACCCAACTGTCCATCGTCGTAATGTTTTTATTGCAGAACCCGAGTGATATAAAACCAGTAACTTGCTCCGTATGAATAACAACGCGTATATTAATTATTATAACACTTTTCCAATTTATTTTTAATTCAACATGCATTTATTCATTTCACACCTACAGCTTTCAACATGCAAAAGTATATTAAATAACAATAATAAAAGAGTAAAAAAAAAAGAAACAGATTTATCAATTTCTTTATTCAGTCATGTTAATATTGATTGTACGCCTTCGTGATGATGCTGCTGGGATTTCGTGGGCTACTAAAACAGCAGTTTTATATTCTACTGTAGATTAGTGAGAACTCAAATTTAATAAAAAAAAATTGTCTCTGCTTTAAGCTGTACAAAAGTGTATAAACAATTTATATGGGTATGTATACAGAATATATTGATATACGTATGACTGAATATATATTATTAAATGATGAATGAATGGTAAGGTGGCAGATCCACGCTGTAGATATTACTGGCTTCAGTATGATTGGGTCGGCTCGCTTGGGGTAGTACCACCCGTTCATAGAAAACCGACGTGCTGTAATAATGCTTGCATTGTTGCGTTTCGTTCGGTCAGTAAGAACGCCGGAGGCCCACCTCGCCTCACTTTCTCCGTCTCCTCTTCCTTTGCATCTATCCCCCAACACAGGCTGGCAACGTACTTGCGACTCCACCGGTGTTGCAAGTGTCTATGGACGATGGTGATCATTTAACATCAAGTGAACCACTTGTTCGTTTGTCTCCAATGATATAAAAAAAAAGAATATGATAAATGAATTTGTAAATTCACTAATGAATATGAGTATATGGATTGACAGTTATGATGAAGTTTCCGTATTTGAACGAAATTTATTATACATATATGTCATAATGCCAGAGTAATAAATTATAATCATTGGCCATCCTTCTTGATTCCCGATTAATTATTTTTGAATATATTTTATACATTATAAAAAGTAAACAGATATCCTCAGTTTATAGCTTACAAAAATAAGACTGCAATCAATAGGTACAGTCACAATAAGTTTTTAATCCTAAAAATCTAGTTAGAACATCTCGTGTGTACGTCATATTTCTGCTGATTTGCAGTAGAAATGGGTGTAGCAATGATGCTTCTGCAGTAGAATATCTATCTCTCCTGAAACACTAAAAAATAATCAATTTATTAAATAAATGTACTTATAGAATTGTTATAACTAATAAGTAAATTTAATATAGTATTAAATAATTATTAAGCATGCAAAATCTACGCTTTAAAATTATTATAAGTGAAATATCCTTTATGAAACTTCGTTTGTGGCGCGTTAGTGTTAGCAGCGAAACCATAACAATTACGACGCCGTACATTGCATTTACTGACGTCATTTATGTGCATTAGCATGCTTAAGTTGACGGCCGGCACATGCATGCTCTCATTTTATCTTGTCCGTACTTACTTGTTAAGTTTATTATCATGCCTTTGTCAAACCAAGTAATATACATTTTATTATTCTTAGTCGTACGAATGGCATTTCACGAACTGGTGTAATAAAAGTTATATATTATGGTGTTAAATATAAATCAAATAGTGTTGTACCTTTTTATAGCAGTGGAGAAATCATACATTGGCTCTCCCCACACTGTCGGGGATAGGGAGAGGGTTATGCCAGACTCCTAATGGCTAAAACTCCACTGGCCGCTCAGCGCGTATGAGCCAAGATCATAGGATTACAATTAGCAGGAAATAGTGTTGTACCTAAATGAATCTATTGCTACACATTAATCAAGGCTAGTAAAGGTTTTGTCAACTTATATACCATCGATTAATCGTTATATTTCTTTTTAATATATTACTGTTAAGCAGCACGATAATTGCCATGGCCTATTAGTGAAACTATCGACCATAACAAAGAAATAGCTACCTTACTTGCTGAGGCAACAGGTATTTGAAGTGTATAATTATTGATATAATATCCGTGATCAAATAAAAATTAAAAAAAATACAAAAAAAAAACATTAAAAAATATATCTCTCCTGCTGTTACTCGGATTCGAACTGGGGTTACACCGATTTTCGAAGCAAGCGATTTCCAATTTTCGTTTTGACAGCGCTGGCGAAATTTACGTTTACATTCTAGCTATATTTTTTCATTGTCTGAAAACTCAGTTAGGCTTTCTATGAATAAAATCTAGCTAGATCTATTTATCGTCCTCGAAACTTCTTATATACTAAGTTTCACGGAAATAGATGACTCCGTTTTCAATATCCTGAATATATACAAATATAAAAATATACAAGAATTACTACTTCAAAGGTATAAGATATAATCTTATTCTATACACACGATTATAAAAAAGTGTTATTTAAAATTAAATTGAGTGTAAAATAAAGATTTGTGTAGGATGGTTAATAATACAATGATATGCCAACAACTCACCTGACAAGGATGAATTGAATGTATGCTCCTACAAAGATTTTAAATTCACGATAAAACGGGTAGGTTGTATTGGCATAAAAGGGACCATTGTATTGTCAGTAGTTGAAAGTTTCTCATGATAATACAATATATTTATGAGGATGCACGTGAATCAATTCAAACATCATCTGACATTTAGAAAATAATCATAAATGTTTAAAGCAATTTTTTTAATCATTCGAATACAAAAAATGGTAGTTATATCACTGGTATAGTTGCAATAGAAACCTTGCAATAAAATATTTTAAACAGTAATTGTCATAGACCATCTATAATATAAAAATGAATCACTGAATGTTTTGCTACGCGTAAATCTCGAGAACAGCTGAACCGATATCCCTAATTCTTTTATTTTTGTTTTTTTTTTTCGAAACTGACTACGCTATTGACCTATCATGGTCTTAACAGCTTCACCGAACTACTAAGGCGAGCGCTTAAGGCACTCAGCCGACATTACCTGGGCAACTAGCTCCAGGGTGCACGGCACACCTCGGCTTTGCTGTTGCCTGTTACATGCAATTCGCCACCTATCTTAGATAACCTAGCTAACTATTCATATATGTTTGAGTTGTTGAGACGCATATGTGTACCAAGCATACACGCCTCAACAACCCCTCCATATATTTTTTATCGGAAAATTAGAGTTTTTTCAGTTCGATAAGGGAAAAAAATAAAACCCTTCCACTTCCATGTGTAAGCGTGTAGGCGTGCACGTGTGTGGGGGTGATCGTGTAGTCTTGTAGCAGTGATATAAATTTTGTGTCACTGTATCGCGCAAGTAACGCACTCAAGGGCTCTGCCGAGGGATCGGACCTAACTTTTATTTTTGTTGTGTTTGATATTGTTAGAAGAAGGCTCTTATGCTAAAAAAAAGTATATTTTAATATACTTTAGGCGGAACGGAGTTTACGGGCACTGCTAGTTAAAAATAATAAAATCGTTATTATGTTGTTCACCTCTATTAATAAATCTGTATTTCTGTCTGTAACTTTTTAAAAGCACTCTAAACACTAAACACTTTAACCATAGTCATGATGAGTCCATGTTCGGATTCGGGTGTAATGGTCTGTATACTGTAAAAGCGCAAGTCGTAATCCGCACCATGTTAAATTTAAATCTATTTTACTTCAAAATTTTATGAGCATCAGTGTGCGAACAAGAATGGATCCAGCCGTTTAGTTATATGACGCAGGTAAAATTCGCAAAGGTATGACATTTATGCCCTATATTGGTCGAGACTCGGTATGAAATTCAATGTACGTAATAATTTAGCAACGTCCCGAACGAACGATGCTATAATTGGTTTCAGCATGAATGGGTTGGCTCGTCCGAGGTAGTACTACCCTCTCACGGAAAACCGACGTGAAGTAGCAGTGCTTGCATTGTTGCGTTTCTTTCGATCAGTGAGAGCGCCGGAGACCTATCTCCTCTCCCTACCCCTCTCCTCTAACCCCTTTTTCTCCATTCCCCCAAACACAGGCTGGCAACGCACTTGCGACTACTCTGGGATTGCTAGTGTCTAAGAACAGCGGTGGTCGCTTAACAACAGGTGACCCGCATGTTCGTTTGCCTCCTATATGTTATAAAAAAACTCACCTGTTCGATTGCCTCCTATGACATAAAAAGCAGACAATAGACCACTGGATCTTAAACGTTACGAATATGCTTCTTTAAGAACTACATATTTTGCTGCTATATACTTTTTGAAGTCGAAAATATAGGACGATAAAGTTCATGTGCACCCAATCTTCTCAGAGACATCTGAATTCAACTAATCAACGCATCGTTTGATCAGTAATAGCTCGGTCAGTGAATAGTGATTTCCACACAAAATGACAATATGACTGACCATCTAGTTATCTGTCCTACCAGCCACGAGTTAAATAGTATGCAATAGTATTTTTATTTTATGTCCATCGTTTAGAAAACAAGTAATAATGTAATTAATTCACATAAAATGATTGGTTAAGATATCGATATTTTAAATATATTAACGAAATGTACACACTCAGGTATAATGCGCAAATAATAACATAATTATGAATATTTCAACCTCTTCGTTGTAAAATGCAAATTAGGTATTTCGTATCCAGTTTTTTGTTGTCTTGTATTATTTGTTACATTTCTAAGGATACTTTTACATTAACATACTGTCAGTAAATTAATCGTAAGTAAATGTAAAATTTTAAATTAATGTTATTATTTATATGACATTTATAAATGTAAAAATAATTCTATAGATGTGTTAAGTGTTAAACGATGATTATAATTTAAGTACGCTCTATATTAATTCTGATAGTGAGACTGATTCCACATCCTAAGATAATTTCTACTCTAGAACGCAAAATACTAAGGGTAATTGACCTTATAGATTATATCATGGCTGTATAGAATATTAAAATATATTGAGGATATCAGTTTTCAACAATAAATAATCGTCGCAGTTTTAGATGGAATCTTTTTTTTTCGATCTGAGTACGCTATTGACCTAGCAAAGTCTTAACAGCTTTACCGGACTACTGATGGAATCTTATTTCTGACATGTAATGGCTTTTTTGTATTCGTAATTTTTATTTTATTCATTTTCGATTACTTGGCTTTATATGATAGATATAGCTTGATTATTGTACTGCAGTCAAGTGTCCGGAAAATCACACGTAACATTTCTGAGATGTTACAATAACTCTCTAGAAATTTCTAACAAGAAGATAACCATCTTATTAGAACAGTGATATCATCAAAAAATATTTTATAGCAATTAACTATTTGACAATTGTAGCTTTAATCTTAAATAGTGTGGATTGATTTCCAAATCAGAAAGAAAAAGAAGAATGAAAACAAGAGAATAAAAGAAGAATACAGCAAACATTGTTTTTTTTCCGAAATGAAAACGCTGTTGACCAGCTTCACCGAACTACTGAGGCGAGCGCTGAAGGCACTCAGCCGATTTGGGATGTTTGGGCCACTAACTCAAGGGTGCACGACACACCTTTGCTTGGGCTGTCGCCTGTTTTGTGCAAAAATCGCGACCTATCTGAGCTAACCTAAGCTAAACTGTCTAGATATACGTATATGAGTTATTGAAACATGCATGTGTACCAAGCATGCGTGCCTCAACAACTCCTATATGTATTTTGTGTCGGAAAAATTCCTCTAAACTATATATGATAGGATAGGATAGGGAAAAATAAAGGTAAAACTCTTTGTCATTTATTTCTCTGAAAAAGAAAAACAGTGTGTAAGCGTGTAGGCGTGCACGTGTGTATAGTTGATGTGTGTGGTGTTGTAGCAGTGATGTAAGGTTTTGTGTCACTGTATCGCGTGAGCAGCGTACTCAAAGGCTCCACACCGAGGGAACGGATCTAGGCTTAAGCCGTTGCCGAGGGGGGCCTAATCTGGTGTGCGGGAGCGAAATTTACCCCCAGACCACGGCGGCGTGATCTGTGGTTACGCGGGCGTGGGCGTGAACACGCTCTGTTTGAAGAAAACCAAACATTGATTTTTATTCATGTTTACGGTATAGTTTACTATACTACATTATTTTCACGATTCCTTTTTCCTTTCGAAATTTTTCTGCTATAAAATTATATGTGTTTTTACACAACAATTATTTGGACAACACTTTTGTTTATACTAAGAGAATTCAATGTAACACTGGTTTGTTTCCATGATGCAGTAAATCAATCAAGTCTGGGTAGTAGATCTTGATTACCTATAAAAGGTTGCACTAAGCTTAATAATAAGATAACATTGAAAGACCACAGGGCTATAACAGATGCTAAAAAAACTTTTAAGTGCATTGCAAAAACTTATTCCTTTTCACAATAGCACACTAAACACCATAGTAATGATGAGGAATGTATGTGTATTATTCTAAAGATACCTGCAAATTGTTTTAGCGTACTTCACTTTTTTTAATTAGTGCCTGTTTTAAATATTTGAGTTAGCTTGCACTAAGATATATTTAAATATACTTAGCAATATTAGCAATATACTTACAAATGTAAGTAGATGTATCTACCAATAAAGTGTACGCAAAAATCGTTCAATAGTTTCGTATATTATCTGGAAAAACATGTACAGGTTTTTTGTATACTTTTCTATAAGTTAATTTTTATCATACCGAGGTTTGAATTCAACATCAAGTTTTCTACATATTTATTTTCATAATTCGAACATTGTCGATGTTATTACAAAAAAGTTAAATACGAATTGAATAGTTGAAAAGGTTACGTTTTAAACACACCGCGCTCGCTGAATGTTCGCCACCTTGCTCGTTCGTCTTGCTTTGGTTAGGTTAGGTTATACTTGCGGAAAAAGGATAAAGCAAACTTGCCTCTGGCGAGTACGGTGCATTTAGTACGAAACTTTTTAAACAAATAGGAAGGATATATTTTATAAATTTTTAGAGTCATGCGTCATAAATAGAATTATATATTATACTTTTTCCATTTTATTTAATCTTGTTTATACACAAGTGTTTATACACGCCAATTTTAAATATTAAATCATTTGTCCGCTATTCGTTATATTTATCATATGCATATGCGCGATGCGTCGAATTCCATTACTACCTACAGTTTTTAGTAGTTGGTACCTTAAAGCAGTGTTTTTCAAACATTTTTAAGACACGGCCCCTTTAGTATGAAAAAATGTTTCGCAAGACAACAGCAAGTTGCTTTTTTTCATGTAAATACATGAAAAATAAAATTATTTTGCGACAAATATCCAATTCAACATACTTATTCATTTTAATAAATTGGGTTCGGATAAATTTCTAAAGTTCTCATAAGTTAATTTTTTATTTTTTGTTAATTTAATACAAATGTTTAAGATGGAAAAGATCTCATATGTTTATTTTATCGTTAGTTTATTTGATACAAATGATTATGTCCTTTATTTAACAATATTCTTAATATATCTTTTAAAACTTTATTGTTTTTTCACTGCAGTATCTTTCCCAACCTTTTGTAACTCCGCTATAGAAGCTTCGCGACCCTCCTAAAGAGGTTTGAAGATTCCCTAGGGGGTCACGACCCAAAGTTTGAAAACTCTGCCTTAAAGTAAGCAAATTACACATAAGTGTACAATGCGTGGAGCTATTTAAATGTTTAAAAGTTACAAATTGCAGTGCGGCACGGCTTGAGTGTAATACTTGACATTTTTGTGATATGATTTTTTTGTATATGGGTTACATATATAAATAAAGTTTTGTCGAATGTACGTAAATGCATCAAGAATACCTACACCTATTTGGGTAAATCTTTATTCGGTGTATTTGTAATTATAGAATAGGGTTTGTACAAAGAAAGATGTTTAAAAAATAGTACGAGAAAAATTTAAAACTGAAGTAAACTTCTTTATATAAAAAGTGAGAGGCACTAGGGACATCTTCAAAAACACTGACAGAACTGACTTTCAGTTTTTTTTTTCTCGAACTGTCTACGCTGTTGACCTGGATAGGTCTTTACAGCTTCAAACTACTAAGGCGAGCGGTTAAGGCACTAAGCCGTTAGCACTTTCAGTTTCTGTTTCATTTCATTATATGGTATTGCCATAAAAGGAAGATTTGGTCTGATTCTCTTAGTAAGTTTGTGCGAAGTCGAAACGGGCAATTAGTCCATATATCTACAAACAAAGACAATACACAATTATCATCTTCTCAGCTGTTCTCAAGCGATTCTTTTTTTCTCTTTATTATTTTTGAAGTTATACTTCTTTTGGCGCGTGAGGGGAAAATGATGAGAGTAAATTTTACGATGCGCGCGCACACCGTCACGAAAAACGGACACGCTGAAGTTAGCTATAATCAACATTTTGTTTCTTTGTATTTGTTGTTTGTATTTCTTGGTATTAAAACTTTCAATGTATTCAATTCCTTTTTTCTATTGTTAGTGTCGTTTTTTCTACAAACGGAGAATAAGGCGAAAATAAAATTTTTGAAAAGATTTTTATCTCGTTACGCCAAAGACGTATAACTTCTAACGCGTGTATACGTATAGTAAGTACACACGTTTCTTTTTTTTTATTTCTCTAATCCACATACTTCACAACCTACAATATTTGAACCAATTTATGTGTACAATACAGGTAATGTTTAAAGTGTAAAGAAAAAGCTTGTATCCCTTGTTATGGTTGAATTTTGAATACTGGGTCATTAGTAAAATAAGATTTATTTTTATAGATATCGCGTTTTATCCCACAAATATATGCAATTCTATGAATCCTGCAGTCTAACGATTTAAAACCACACTGTTATAGTTGCTTGCAGTCAATGCACCAATGAAAGTTATCGTATCCCGCAAATCTACCGGCTCCAGGGCTAGAGCCGGTCGACGACCTAGGAACAGCGTTAGGATACGTAGGTTGTCCGTTGTTAGGCACCATGGATTTAAACGCATTACACAGAATCATGAACCCGGATGCTATGATTTATTGGCTTACAACATTTATATTCTTTATTTATTTAAAACTAGTGGCCGCCCGCTACTTCCATTGCGTTGGTATCCTTATGATACTTTAAATTCTCTTCGAGTAATTTTAACGGTTTTTTCAGTGCATATCGAGATTACTCTCAAATGGCAGGACTTTTACCAACTTTCTTAATAATGTCATGTCATGTCATGTCATTATATTTTGGCCGATTTTAACAACTATGAACCACTACTTTGTGCACGGAGCTTTGCTCGTGTTAATGTTGTTTTTAAAAATAAAGTACAACCCATATTACTATCAGATATACTACTTTCTATAGGTGAAAGAATTTTTAAAATCGATTAAGTATTTTTTGAGTTTTTTGTTTTCAAGCAAAAATCAAATCTTCTATTTATAATACTAAAATTGATGTTCACAATATCCACAGCAAAAAGTCAGTGATTAAAAACCCAAACACTGAAATGCTAATGAATTAATAGTTTTCCTTTTGGAAATATCCGGCCTTTGTCATTTTTATATGTTATACAGCACGTTATCGTGCAGTCTACCAAATGCTTAGTAGTGACCGGTGCTCCGTGGTACATTCGGAGAGTCGATCTCCATAGAGACCTAGAGATCCCTTCTATCTGGGCGTACGTAAAATCACTTACGATTAGTTATTTTGAAAAAGCTGCGAATCATACCAATCTATTAGTGGTATCCGCCGCAAACTATGAAGCCGTACCTAACGCTGCGCGTTATAAAAGACGTCCGCGATGCATTTTTACCGACCCTCCTGATTTAATCACGTCAGCGAACGATCAGTACCAGCCTGTCCCTCGAAACAGAGCGTGCTCACGCCCACGCCCGCGTAACCACAGATCACGCCGCCATGGTCTGGGGGTTAATTTCGCTCCCGCACACCCGATTAGGCCTCCCACGGCAACGGCTCAAGCCTAGGTTCGATCCCTCGATAGGGAGCCCTTGAGTGCGTTGCTTGCGCGATACGGTGACACACAAATATACATCACTGCTAAAACACTACACGATCACCCCCACACACATGAAAGTGGAAGGGTTTACTTTTTTCTCTCATCGAACTGAAAAACTCTCAATTTTCCGATTATAAATATATGGAGTTGTTGAGGCGTGTATGCTTGGTACACATATACGTTTCAACAACTCATACATATATGAATAGTTAGCTAGGTTAGCTAAGATAGGTCGCGATATTGCATACAACAGGCAACGGCCAAGCCGAGATGTGCCGTGCACCCTTGAGCTGGTTACCAAAATAAAATCGGTTGAGTGCCTTACGCGCTCGCCTTAGTAGTCCGGTGAAGCTGTTAAGACCTTGCTGGGTCAATAGCGTAGACATTTAGAAAAAAAAAAAACCAAATGCTTAGTAGTTATTTTCTGTAATTCGGTGAAGTTGTTAAGATCTTGCTAGGTTAATAGCGTAGTCAATTTGAAAAAAAAGAAATAGTAGTTCTTTAGTATTATAATACTGCATGACGAGGATTTTTTTGTGCAAATAATATGCAAAATATGTCGAACAGTGAAGAATAAACATACACCGCGCACCGCAGTAAGTTGGCAACGTTACGCTCACAAATTAAAATACATTTATATATTAAGATAGGGTAAGTACTCTGTGCCAGCGACAAGAATTCAGCACTGTGTATTTGCAATAATCTGTACATTGAAATTGTTTCTCCAAAATTGATTGCTAGTGATTTAGGAAATGTAACGGAATATAATAACTCAATTATTTTAAAGCTTGTGCATTTTATTTAAAAACATTAATCTCTAAAATTTTTAAATAAATTGTCATGGGGATTTTACATAGAAATTAAACATCATTTGCGACAATATATAAATTTTATTTATTACACAGAGTTCAATCTACGGAAAAATATCTTCGTTTAAAACTTTGTCTGCTTAGATTGACAGGATCCATAAAAAAATCAAAAGATGGCGTTTCATTAGTTGATTTTAAATGACGCTCAAAGAAGCCTCGGGATGTTCTTAATGAAACGATAATCACGGCGTAATACATTGAAGAATATATAGATGACGTTGCATGTTTTTCAAATGTGAAAAAAAATATCTGAAGTTTACGTCAATGTTACATTTAATGCGGCGTTCATATATTATATCACGAATACAAATTAATGTTGAATTTACTTGGCTAGGATGTAAACTCTGTCATGGATGTTTGTTATGAAGGCCAGTGATCAGTGAACACAATGTTTAAGTCTTAATTACTCCATTTATCCATTTTGTCCAAATTTCTGTGTTTGTATATGCGGATTTCAAAAACAGCTTTATCGATTATAATAAATTTATGTACCTAATGTCTTAGTTGACAGGGTATAAAATATTCCAGTGTAAAGTACATTCAATATAAATGTATCTACCTATATAAAACGAATATTGACTTCTCAACCTCCGATAATAAATATATGGAGGAATTGTTGAGGCGTGTATGCTTGGTACACATACACGTTTCAACAACTCATATCTATATGAATAGTTAGCTAGGTTAGCTAAGTCGCGATTTTTCATGCAACAGGCAACAGCCAAGCCGAGGTGTGCCGTGCACCCCTGAGCTAGTTGCCAAAAATAAAATCGGCTGAGTGCCTTAAGCGCTCGCCTTAGTAGTGAAGCTGTGAAGACCTTGCTAGGTCAATACCGTAGTAAGTTCGAGAAAAAAAAATATTAATTAATAAAAATTAATTCACCTTTGGCATTATTTTTAGTGTCTAACGAAGCTAGCCGGAATCGGTTATTTTACATACAAAGTGAAAATCATTTGCACGATAACTAAACAGATAACATCGTTTCGCAACGTGGATAATATTTAAAGGAAGAAAAGTATATTTATAAAACCTCGCTGCGTAGAAGCAATTGTAATAAGCGTTTGGCTTGAATTTTAACATGATTATTGACCTATAAATAAGTAATGGCACAGAACGAATTGACACTTTCATTACTTGAAATTTTAGTATTACATTTTACGTTTTTTGGACATAATTATTGCTATAGTACTTATGGTATAACTTTTTTAATTCATTATCTATATAGTTATAATCACATTTACAATAAATAGTTACCAGAGATAATCAAAAACCAACTTGTTTAAAAACTTATTTGCCGAAATAGATATAGCTACGGATAAGATATACCGTTAATTTTATTATCATAATCCTAACTTTTATTGACCGCAACGTCACATTTTTATAACATAAAACTTGAAGACACCTAATAAAAAGATATTTTCTTCTTGATTAAATTATCGTTGATAATATTTAGTATCTACGAAACATGTAGATAAATGTTCAGGTAAAACTGTTTCCGAGATATATTCATGTATTATGCATAACTCTCTACCGCTTAGTAAACAGTTAGGGTATATGGCCTTACACCTGTTATGCTTCCCGGACAGACCCGTATATCGAACTGTAACAGAACTGATCTATTCAAAGCAACTCTGTTGAATAGACGATATCTCGTTAATTACCAAATTAATAAAGTAACCAAAAATAAATCATGTACGTTTGAAAATAATAAGCACGAAGCCTATTTTTATGTTAAAAGGCAGTAAACAGGCAGACAGCCCACCTGACGGTAAAGGATACCGTCTCCTATGGAAAACTACAACACTAAGGGCATCACTGTTGTGTTGCCGACCTTGAAGAGCGCATTTCAGTCCTTTCTTAAAGAGACCCATATCAAAGCTCTGAGGAAAAACCGTGCTGGGTAACCAATTCCACAACGCTAGCGTAAGCAGAAAGCTTCGAGAGAACCTCACGATGGTCGGCATTTTGCACTTTCGCCGGCTTTGCACGGGTGTATTAAAGAAGAAAATGACACCAAACTTTTTTTACGGCTATGTTTTTTTAATGTAGTACGATAAAGTGGCTGTACTATACGTAATGGTAAGCACAGCACAATCCAAAAACAATGGCGATCACCGAGAGACAAACTATCCGTCGTCAGTCTCCGCCATCATGAAACTTTACGAACTTTTTAGTTTACGCCCAAATATATTTTATCCTAATACTGTAGCTCCGAAGCCCAGCATACGTGGTTCGGTTGTGGGAAGGGGAGAATAGGATTAAATTGGTGGTGAAAAAGGATTAAATTAAATATCTCTTCAGAACACTGGCCGTGATACATATGAAATGAATATAATATATACGTCATGAAATAAAATAGCACCTGAATGTCAATCTATCAATAGTTTTAAAAATATCCCCCAATGTCTTGTGTCTCACTTATGCACTCACTTGTATATGTAAAATTTTTAACATAGGATTTTGACTTTTTCAAAAAATATCTTTTTATAACCTTGCCCTGAGCATTACAAAAACAATAAAAAAAAAGAAAAAACGTCCTCAATAGATGTGCATACATTCGGAAATTGATTTTTAATTATTTAGGTTTTTAATAGGAATTTTAAAACAGTGTTATTTTATTTGTGAGTTTTACTTAATTTATTTTTCTTTTATTAGTAATTAATGGAAAAGTGAAAGTGAACTTCCAAATATTGGTTTCACAAAAATACAACATATATTTTACTAGATAGATAGATTTGTAAGAATAGAATACAAGTAAAATGTTACTTATATTCTAGATTTTTGAGAACAGATCCATATTTTTGCACATCCTGCCAGTGGTCCCATGGTGTAATGGTTAGCACTCTGGACTCTGAATCCAGCGATCCGAGTTCAAATCTCGGTGGGACCTGTCTTTTTGAATCATGCATATTATTATATTATTTTCTTTAGACTTTTAATTCTTTCTGCTTGTCTTAGTTATTATATAACACTAATATTGTAGCAACAATGATATTCGAGGTATAATATCATTGTGTAGCAATGTAGATTTTAATCGAATTCCAATTAAAATATTCATATGGGTAAATTACGTATGTGTTTTCTCTATTTTTAATTAATAAATAAAATCTATTTTATACAAATAAAATATATATTTATACTACTCAAATTTGTCTAATCTATACTTTATGTTTAATCGTCCTTGATTGGCAATGAAAGAAAGAATCACTTTCAAACTTTGAATGTTGATATGCCTTTAATCAAAAACGATGATGGTTTAGTGATACCATACTCGAAAACCGCGTCGATCGACGTAGGTTCTAATCCTTGCAATGAGTCAAAGCTTTCGATAAAGAAAATAGGGTGATTTAACCATGATATGGTGGTGAATTTTTTCACTCGGCTAGATAATAAATTAATACCCTTAAGTTGAAAATCTGAATATTGAGAGCAACATTATCATTAAATAATTAAGTGAAATTGTGATTAAATGCTTAAAACAAAAGTTGAAAAGGTAATCTATATATTAATACGTGAAGCGAAAAAATTGTACCCCTTTTTACCCTATTGCCCGTCAACGGGTGAACTTGAAATTTGGCATAGTTAAAGTTTATATGGCGGAGAAGTGCAGAAAGCTGTTTATTTTATATAAAATGCATTAGAAGTACATTAAATTGATTAAAATATGCACTACTCACACTACTGCTTGAATTTTACACAACATATACACACATGTAAATGAAAAAGACATTTTGACAGCCGTCAATAATTACGAAGTTCAAAAGAGGTTGTGAAGGAGGTTGCTATGCTCGACTGTATGTATTTTGTAACTCTTACGTTCCAATTACCATTTATCACCCTACATTCAACAATGATATTATAAAATATAGCTATTATTGTAATGTTTAGTATTTTTTATGGTGAACTCACTTCAAATGATGATTTAATAAAAAAATGAGCCAAATAATACTTTGTATAATCAAAATAAGAATTTTGTTCATAAAAGTAATCCATGACTTAGACCTCCGCGGTTACAATGTTGCAATTCAACCTCATATAGCAACAAAAAAGAATTTATTTTCAAAAGCTAATGGTAGTATTAAAAACATCTTTGTATTGGGTTTCTCGTGGATGATATCCACGAAGACCTCAGAGAACAGAAGTTCCCAGTCCGAGAAGTCCACCGGATGCGATCTGCGCGCATTCGCATGCCCTACGACATGGTGCTCGTTATTCTCGAGCGCAATGTCGAGGGCAAAAAGATCTTCAATCTCTCGACCCTCTGCGGCCTCTCCGGCGTCACCGTTGAGCCGCCGCGTAAGACGTCCGTACCCTCGCAGTGTCACAACTGCCAGGAATACGGACACTCCGCACTTAACTGCTACCTGAAGCCCAGGTGCGTTAAGTGCCTAGGCGAGCACTCCACTTCGAAGTGTTCGCGCACTAAAGACTCGCCCGATCCTCCGAGTTGCGTCTTGTGCCGCGGCGTGGGTCATACCGCGAATTATCGCGGTTGTCGCCGCGCCCCGCGTACAAGACAGCCTAGATACGCTAGGCAGGTTTCGCACTCCAGGGCGCCTGCGGCGTCTACCCGCCCCCACCCCCCGCCTCTCGACTCTCGACAGGCATTTCCGAGTATGCCGCGCGCGTCACGCGCTCCGGCAGCGTCCGTTCCTGCGCCTAACGTAGTCCCTCTCCCCGCGCGGGCCCCTCAGGCCCCGTGGTCGCCGCAGATCGCAGCACGAGTCGATCCTAGACTCTAGGCGGCGAAGCCTTCACAGGCCGACCCCGCTGTCTCTCTCTCAGGCATGGACTGGTCCGCCCAGCTCTTAGTATTTCATGAGATCGCCGAGATCTCAGCCTACGATGAGGTCGCGAACGACCCCAAACAGGGCCCCATTCGCGCGATCGCTAATCTTCCCGCCATTGCGGCAACGATACAGCGGTTGGCCCGTGCCGCCGTCGCGAAAAACTAATAATTTTCAATATAAGAAAGAGTAAACTCGTATGTTTACGTCTCTCTTCCCCTAAAATCGTCAAATAATAATATCACTTGTCTATTTTTAGATCCCGACGCCGGCGTCGTTCGTTTAAACTGTAAATTCGATCTCTCTTTAAATTTTCTGTGGCCGGCCACATCGCGAATCTCTGTCTCGTGCGTCACAGGCAGAGAGCTCTCGTTTTCTTACCCGCACATTGTTTGTTCGCGTAATCCTGGCAGTATTTTTGTCCGTGGCTACCCGGGTAACCACAAAGATATTGTCTCGCGATACAGTACACACCCACATCGATCTTACACATACACAGTTACTCAGGCACGCACCCCACACACTTGTGGAAGGGTTATTTTGTGAAAGATTTTTTCCCTTATCGAACTGAATCGAGTAGATTTAGTTTACCTCCTTTCGAATTACATGTTGTGTTTTTGTATCATGCAATTCTAATTGCATGATCCAAAAATGGATACATGTATAGTTTAGCTTAGTTTAGCTAGGTCAGATCGGGTTTTTCGAGGTAACGGCCAAGCCGAGGTGTGCCGTGCACCCTTGAGCTAGTTACCAAAAATAAAATCGGCTGAGTGCCTTAAGCGCTCGCCTTAGTAGTCCGGTGAAGCTGTAAAGACCTTGCCAGGTCAATAGCGTAGTCAGTTCGAGGAAAAAAAAATCTTTGTATTGGATTCACCATTTGATTGTATTGTGGATCCATTACTTTTCCAAACGATGATACTGGGCATATAACTATTTCTCATAATACTACATTTTATTCAATATCACCCAGAAAGGCCACCCCATGGTGTCGTATAAAATTAATTGAAAATTGTGTCATGGGTTGCGATAAATTTCTTTATTTTCGTAAAGTTATGTTTGGTTAAAATTTGAGCTTTACCACGTTGTTTTTGTTTCTAATTTATAACTAATTTTCATTTTCATTTACACAAAGATTTCTAGAACTCTAATAAAGTTCAAACTTTAAAATATCAAATAACTATGGTCGAATGTTGACCACTGGGCGCCCACTAGTAATAATAAAAACTCGATATGATCAATTGTGCAAATAAACATGATACATTCTAATTAATTCAAAAATTTATATTACCTTACACTCTGTTCCAATGCGAGAATAATTAGAGTAGTTATTTTTAAGTACGTCTTTTTGTACATTGTATGTAATACAAATTTAAGAAATTTCCCTTCTATTACCCAGAATCTCGTTATACATAATTGTGACAATTAAAAATCAATAAAGTCACCAATGAGTCATTTAACAACATAAAATGCAAATAGAAAATTCTATAGAACAAATGTTGTTTAAACTATACTAATAATAGTAATATACTAATATTATTAATTGATTAATAATATTATAAAGAGAAAAAGTTTGTGGGTTTGTGACGTTGCAGGGGGATAATCTCACGAGCCAATGGTCCGATTTGAAAAATTCTTTCAGTGTTATATAGCTCATTTATCAGGGAGGGTTATATCATCACGCTAAGACCAATAGGAGCGGAGTACCAATGAAAAATGTTTCCAAATCGGAACTTTTTTTTTAAAGCTACCGCTTCTTTTAACCTTAGCCCAAAGTAACTATTATTACGCGGGCGAAGTCGTGGGCATGGGCTAGTATGTTTTTTTTCTTCTTATTCTTCTGTTCTCCAGACTTTTGATCCGATCATTTTTTTGCTTTCGCTTTTTTTTAGTCTGCGTGAAAAATCGTATTATGTAAAGAGTTGTGTATTAGCATGACAGCCGTAGTATCCAGGGGGGTGGGCATTGTGGGGCCACGCCCTACCTTGAAATGCCCTTCCTTAAAAATACTAAAACCTAATAATAAACATTATTATAACGGAATAGTGTGTTCCTAGTTTGAGATAAAAAATTGTAGCGATAAGCATCTAAACGTTTTCTAACATTACACAATTTGTGACATTCATTTCATATAATAGTTCTTTGTTCTGTGTATTCTTAGAAGGCAGATCAATTATATATTTTTTACTTCCGCTCTAACGTAACCAATGCTGCCCTACCTCAAATACGACTCTAGCTACAGCCCTGATTGGCATATTTTTAATGTTTCAGTAATTTTGTAGGTGGTAGAGCCACGTTGAAACCATAACTGGTTTCAGCATAAATGGGTCGGCTCACCCGGGGTAATACCACCCTCTTACAGAAAACCGACGTGAAGTAACTCCGGTGATTACTTTGCCGACACCGCTACGAACAACATGGATTTGAGTACTATAAGAAGCCAGAGTTTCCAGTGAAGAAAAAAAATCGAGGCTGTCATAAAGACTACCAACAGAAGTGAAAACTCAAATCAATGAAATAAAATGTGTTCTCTTTTGAATTGTCATATCAATTATAGTGTGAATAACAGTATTTAAATTTGAGAATTTGTTTATTGATTTTTTTTTATGTCATAGGAGGCAAACTAACAGGCGGGTCACCTGATGTTAAGTGATCACCGCCGTCCATAGACGCTATCAATACTAGGAATGTAGCAAGTGCGTTGCCAGCCTATGTTTGGGGAGAAGGAAGGGGGAAGGTAGGCCTCCGGCGCTCTCACTGACCAAACGAAACGCAAAAATGCAAACACTGTCATTTCTCGTTGGTTTCTTGCAAGAGAGTGATACTACCCCGGGCGAGCCGACCCATTCATACCAAAATCAGCAACAGCTTCAGCGTGGCTTTAGCACCTACAAATTTATTATAATTCTTGTGGTTTGACATTTATTCATTTTAGTAAGTGGTAGAGCCACGCTGAAGGTATTACTGGTATCAGCATGAATGGGTCGGCTCGCTCGGGGAAGTACCACTCTCTCACAGAAAACCAACGTGAAGAAACAATGCTTGCACTGTTGTGTTTCGTTCGGTCTGTGAGAGCGCCTGAGGCCCACCTTCCTTCCTCTTTCCTCCTTTCCCTTTCCTTTCCTTCCCCCCTCTCCCATGTCTGTACATTCCTTCCCAGATGTCGCAAGTGTCTATGGACGATGGTGATCACTTAACATCACGTGACCCAACAGTTCGTTCGCCTCTTTTCGTATAAAAAAAAAACTCAGAGCAATAATTATATACATTTTGATAAAGTCTATTAATAAACCCAACCTATGATATGCAAAATAACAATGTTACATGTACACAGACCCCTACACTACACGTCGCCGTCTGACGGTACACTAGTCTCGCGGTAGCCGCGCAAGCACAATACGCCCGGTCATGCTTTACGTAAGTCTGCTAAGTAAGCTAAGTAAGCTGTCATGACGCGAAATTATAAATTTATCTCCTACCGAAATACTGTTCAAGATGCGTAAAGAATTTTCACTTCAACAATCTAGTTAGAACATAGTACGGTGATAGAGCATACTTCAATTCCTACGAGGTTAGCTAGCACGCTCCAGTTGACAATCAGTCGCCAACGACATATAAGCGTGCTACGACAGACGTGTTTAAAACTTAGATTCGTAGTCCCGTGAAGCTGTTAAGACCTTGCTAGGTCAATAGCGTAGTCAGATCGTAAAAAAAAGTTATAACCCACAGCACCTCTAAGCTTTATTTACCATGTTCTGCTTCTTCGTTACTTGGCATTACATAAGACTGCGGTGAAGCGATAAACAAACAAAAAATATGGTAAAAATCTAGAGAACTAATTCTTTAGAGAACTTCCGCTACATGTTTGTGTTAACCCAAAGTAACCATTCCACGCCGACAAAGTCGCGGGCAGAAGCTAGTTTTATATAAAACTAGCGGCTCTAGCGGATATTGTACCGCCCTGAGAATAAAAAAAAACCTTGAAAAACTATATACACCTTCCTCATGAATCACTTTATTATACAGTGGTGAAAACCGCATGAAAATCCGTTCATTAGTTTTTGATTTTATCGCGAACAAACAGACAGACGTGCCAGACGACTTTGTTTTATAATATGTAGTGACTAGCGGGCTCGGCCTTGATAAAAAAAATTCAAACGCAGCGCCACTTATCGTGTGCTATTTTGAATCTAATCCACTCATCTTTGAATCCACCTGAATACTCACAATTTCATCAAAATCTGTCCAGCCTATCAGAAGTTCGATCATATAGATAAGCACCGATAGAAGAATATGTTTAAAGATATAAAAAATAATATTAACACTTATCTTTTATTTCGTATAAACTCTCATAATATGAAATCAAACACTATTATAATATTTCTATTTGAAAATACTTCATGATATTAGTTAATTATAGGGGTGTGCGAATATCGTTCGAATCGAATCGAATCGAATTTTAATATTAAAAAATGAAAAAATCGAATAATTCGAGCTATGTCGAAAAAATTGCGGATAATATAATAATTCCGAAAAAATTCAAATAATTTCGAATAATACTAAAAAATTTGCGAATAATATAATAATTCTGAAAAAAATCGAATAATTCGAAAAATCTGGAATAATTTGAATAGTTTGGAATAATTCGAAAAATTTCGAATACAAAATAAATTTGCGAATAATATAATAATTTCAATTTTCGAATTATCCGATTCGAACACGAATAGTTCGAAATATTCACACACTCCTATTAAATTGTTCATAAACCATTTAAAATTAGCTTTATACGTAAAAATGGTATTCAATTTCGTTATTAAAACTTACCCCATTTCAACAATTAAAGGTACAGTAACACAAAAATAATCCTTGAAGTACTAAAGGATCGCAAAAACCCACGAAAAAGAAAATTATAATAGAAGCCTATGGAACAGAGTTGCCTAGGTAACAAAAAAGTAAACAAAGTTTGGCATTTAGTTGTGAATAAACAAAAAGTTAACAACGTGCCCATTTGTACGTCAAAGTTAGCACTGTATTCTACCAGACCCTATACTGCGTTCTGTACGATAAAGATATCAGAAGAAGCTTCAAAGAATTAAAGAACTTTTAATAATGCAATTTAATAAATTGAAAATCCTAATGATCGGACCATCAAAGGTACGAAAATACAGTAGCACACAGCTTTGAACACAATATAATCTTGAAATATAGAAATTATCTTTTCTGTCATAGAGTGGAAAAACAGAAATCGCAAATTTTTTATCAAACTCAACGAACACAGAAGAAATAAATGAAATTTCTCGACCGACTCAAGGTGTCAGGATACTTGAATTCGAACAATCAAGTTTAAATCTTAATGGTAAAACTATTAGCGTCGACATAGAACTCTGGGACTCCAGCGGCGATCACAGGTACAATATCTACAAAATGTGTTAGAAGCGCCATCCATCGGTGCACTGTTTTACTATTTGTATCTGTGTTATTGGAGATTTATCCTTATAGAATCAATTTACAGCACTGGTGAACTTACCTTTATTAATATGAGTTTTCATATATTTTTTGTAAATTACCTTACATTTAAAAAGTGTGTATGTGCTTATGTACACGTGTTTAAAGTTATACTCCTTTGGCTTAACAAAATAAAAATCTTTACAGAAATCTTATCTTTCGCCTTATTCTACGTTTGTAGAAAAAACGACACTAACAATAGGAAAAAGGTATTTAATACATTGAAAGTTTTAATACAAAGAATTACAAGCAACAAATACAAAGAAACAAAATGTTGATTATAGCTAACTTCAGGTTGGCGGTTTTTCGTGACGGTGTGCGCACGCATCGTAATAATTTCAGGATGTAGGTTTTTCGTGACGGTATTCGCGCACATCGTAAAAATTTACTCTCATCATTTTTCCCTAACACGCCAAAAGAAGTATAACTTTAAAAAAATATATAGTATTAAAATTAACCATCGGTAAATATTATGTATGCACTTACAACGAATTTTTAGGTTAGAATGGACGGTTATATTCTAATATTTCCTTGTGGAGATAATGCAAAATATCCTTAACAATTTTATCAATATCCTACGTAACTATGGTTTCATGTTAGTAATGAAATATATAGTCGGAAATTCCCTGTATAATTTATTCGTATCCTCATATTTTTACTAGCATTTTTAGTATGTAAAACATCAGAGTATTGGTAATGATTCATTGCATTTTTATTGCCTATTAAATCATATTTATTTTTTTGTTAACAACTTAAGCACGAAAGATTTATTATAAAGTTTAAACGTTGATAGACCACCTGGTGTATAAGTACCGTCTACTTACTGTTAAGCAGTAAGGTTGAGAGTTCAATCACCGCGTCAGACAGACCTCTTTGTGATGAACTTGATTGTCAGTTTGGGGTTTGTATGTATTGCGTCTGTTCATATTTATTTTCTACATATGTAACTCAGATGTTAAGTTCCACAGACATATATTATAATTTCTTTGGTAGTACAAAATTGTATGTAAGATTATCCCCTATAAAAATATTACGTCCGTGTAATGTGACTTAATTTTTATTTCACATAGTAAAAAATTTTGCTTCCTAATACTACAGATAAACATTTAAAAGTAGTTTGTGTTTTAAGAGAAAATCCCAATTATCTTTTGAACGCCTCTTTTATCTATCGAATAGCTGGATTTTTATTTCAAGTGACCTATTTAACATCTTCCTCACGACATTTTTGAGAATTATTTACAATCTCTATTACATATTTTATTCCTTCAGACTATTCAATCTTGTAGAAACATTTGTTTCAGATCACAATCAAGCATGATGATATTTTTATGTAGCACGCGATATAATAACAATAAAGTGTTTTGCCAAAGTTTTATTTCCATTTTTAGGTTTGAATCGTGTTGGCCTGCTCTCAGAGTTGGAGTTCAAGGAGTTATACTGGTTTGTTCGTCTAACACAGTTGACACGGCATCTAGAGAATTGGAACTGCTGTACAATTATTTTATGTCACAACTTAAATTATCACCAAAACAATGTGTCGTTTTTTATAATTGTACCGAAGAGGATGACGTAAACTCATTGAATTTGTGTACGTAATTGCTATATTTATGTGGATATATATTTTTATTTTATACTGATATGATATTTTTTTTAATAATTTCAGCTCCAACATTTACAAAAGTTTCTCAAGTTGCTATGAATTTGAAGTCTGGTAGTAACCGATTGAAAATTGACTTCTCGAATTATATAGTGTCAGTTTTACAGTCAATAAATAAATCAAAATAGAAACGTGATTGAATTATTATTACAACAACCTATAGTGTATACTTACGTGGTGTCAGTCATTCGTAGTATCTGAAAAACATCCATCATATATATAATCTGCATTGACTGTTGTTAATCTGAAGAGCATCAAAACAATTGAATTAAACCCACATTCAACAAGACATTTCCTTAACATACATATAACAACGGTAATTACATGCTACAAACGATTGAATGTAGTCTTCAGATCACCACCTTTGTTAAAGTTGATTAAAATTGACATTTATAAATAAGGTACGTCTTAATATGAGAAAAACACGGATTTAACATTAATTATTAGTCAAGAAATCAAGACATTATTATATAAACATAGATTTATTTAAATTTGAGTAGGCCTTTTTCAATAATAGCTAAGACTTATTACAAATCAGCCAAAATAGTTTTATATTTACATTTTTCTCCACTTACATTTAACAGTAAATAAAAATATGGTAATATTGCTTTTATGTTACTAGCTATTTCTCAATACAGAGTACCTGGTTATTGGTCTCCCACGCCCAGGTTTCGGATTCGGATGATACTCGAGTCATTTAACTAGATTATTATAATCTTAATGTATTTAAAACTTATCACGAATTAGCACTCAGTCTTAAAACATTTGGCCCTTGTACTGAGTAGATTTGAAATTTTATTAAAATTAGACATAATTTATAGTTTAAAACTTTTATCGATTTAACTTTTATTCGTAAAAATACATATATACAATAGACGAGACCTTTTACATAAAACTATATAAGTTAATTCTATAACAATACATAAAAATGGATCCACGGTAATTCTGTCTCTAACAAGTATATCGTACATGTAACACAGTGTGGAAGGGTTCTCTTACATTTCACATATAATTTATTATAGATGCTTAAATTTTATAAATATAAAAAATTTGTATTACTTAATTTCTATCATTTGTCCAATTACTGCGATCGTTAAAATTTTTTCTATCTCTGTGACCTCTACCGGAGTTGCCTCGATTCCACCTATCATTTCCACGTCCTCTATGACCTCCTCTATTAGGAAATCTAGCATAGTTTTGTTCGTTGTCCATAAAATTAAAATCGTTACCTGGACCAGAACCAGGTCCGGGTCCATTAAAACCCATGTTTCCAAAATTATTTGGACCACCAAATGCATTACCCTTAAAATTATGTGGTATATTAGGAGCTATACCGAGTAGCCCAGGAGTGGGGCCGCCCCGTGGATCCGACATAGAATTATTAAAACCATGAATATTACCTAGATTCATATTATTCATACCTCCCATACCCATAGAGGGCATATTCATAATGTTCATATTATTAGGTTCCATCGCACCAGGTGCCATATTATTAGTATTTAAAGCGAAAGGATTTTGATTGAAATTAATTGGAGTTTTTAATAAAGCTTCTTTAGGTTTCGGTAAATATGAATATTCGCCATTCTCCCCCAACGATATTCCCAAATTAGTCAATATACTTCCCAATATCGAATTATTTTGAATTGATGAGAGATCGAATTTTTTCCCAAAAGGTTTCTCTTGCTGATACTGTTTAATCATTTGCGTTACAGGTGCCAAATGTTGATTGACAAATATTTTTTGAGTAGAGCTAAGTTCTTTATACCAATTAGAATTTTGAAGAATCGTTTGTAGTTCTAATGTAGTAGATTTTTGTTCTAAGATTTCATTGGATTCTTTAGGTTTCCTACGTGGGTCCACCCTTGGAGCCGCAGGGGCCGGTTTAGCAGATTTTTCATTGTCACTGTTCGATTCTTCAGTCGATAGTCTAAATACTTTTCTTAACCTTGGATCTAAGAGAGCCTGAGATTTGGCAGTACTATTCCTAATATCTGTATAGTCTGGTCGGGGTATGTATATCTGCACTACTTTATATGGTATAGGAGGATGGCTGTTAATCGATGCGTTTATTTCAGAAGCAGGAGTATAGTTAGGTATAGCCTTAAAAGGCAGTCCCAAACGAAAGTCAATGTCACCACTAGTTCCTTGCCGTAAATCTGTATCGCCAAATGTCGGAATATTGAATTCAGTTTTTCTTAAATCCACGTCAGTTCGCCGGCGGCCATCCGTAGGTTCACCCTCAATACACTCATAAATTGATACTCTAGAAGACTTTTTTATTTTATTTTGTGTATTCGTTACTTTTTCTGGTGAACGTTTGGATCGTGGATCCCTCAATTTAGGAGATCCAATGCATTCAGAGTTATTATCTGATTTATTTTCTTGTAAATTATTTTTCATTGTATAGAGTAATTTTGTAACCTCTTCACTTATATCTATTTTTGAAAGATCCCCTAACCTACTCAATACTGTAGACGGCTCTATTACATGCGGCGCAGGCTGCTGTGGTGATTTTGTCACATCCTGAGGAGATAAAATCGGTGATTTCTTTTTCATTCCCTTTTCTTCATCACTAGAATACCATTTCTCGTCAATTAATAAGTTGTTATCTTCGTCGTCAGTAGTTGAACGTCGATTTCTCTTTTCGGGATTTTTGAATAGTGGCTCAGGTTGAAGAAATCTAATGTCTGTATCACATTCTTTTTTTATATGATTTTCTTCGGCAGAAGCGTGTAAAACACGTGGAACGTCATCAGAAAAAGGAAGTACTCTATGATCTACATCTTTTGTTTCATTAGGAATAACTTCTTTATCATTATCAAAAGTTTCGTTAGTAATATCAATATTTTCTTTATCCTTTGAAGCAAACTTCAGAGCATCTTTTGTATATTGATCTATATCGATCATATCTTTCGTGGACTGCGAATCTTTAAGATTAACTACTTTATCTGATATTTCTTCAGAGACAGGAAGACTTACTGGTGGCTGAAAACGCATGTCAATATCCTTTCCGGGAAAATCTGAGGAAACAGATGGATTATTTGGTACAGGAACAACGGGTGGGACTCTTAAATCCAAGTCTTTTGTTGCCGTAGTTGCCCCAATAAATTGTTGATGTGGTTCACTGGAAGAATTTATTAAACCTAATTTTTGTATGCTCATCGTGTTTAGCTGTATCTCAGTTATTTGCTTCAAGGACAATCCAATACTATTTAATTGAAGAACAGTTAGCTGCCCTAATTGATCTAAATTTTCAATTCCCATTTTCGTTAGGTCGGATATTTGACGGGGTGTCAAAACTCCTGTTAGATTTTTTATACTTAAGACATTAGACGTCCCAGTACCAGCATTACCATTTGGTGAAATATTTACATTAAAATTGACATTAGAATTATCATTTTGCCATCTAGACTGACGCACTTTTGGCGAAATTTTATGTCTTTCATTAGCATATTGATTCATATGTATTGAATCTTGTCCTTGAGGATGAGGTATGTGAAGTTCAAAAAGAGATGGTATACTTTTTTCTTGTGATTCTGCCGGTTCTGGAAATTGCTGAATTAACTTTGATTGGGTTGTTTGAATCATTTTTAACGCGCCCTCTCTGTTTAGTCTTGGAAAATCTCCCAAAATTTCTTTTGGTGCAGATTCTATATGTTTCAGTAAAATATTTTTTAAGCCGTCGGTAAGTGGTTTACCATGAGCAAATTTGCATTCGTCTTTATAAATACACGGAAGCCCAGTGTGGTAATATTTACAAGGAAAATCTGCATGCATGTAAAGACATTTATCTCGTTTTGCACAGCAATCCATCAGATAAAATTTACATAATTCCATTTTTCGTGGTGGTTGAGCATCGTGAGAATATATGCAGTCATCACCTTTATGACACTTTCCTTGCATAAAATATAAACAAACACCATCAGGATCTTGCATTGGATGTGCGTTTCTTCTGCGATCAGTTTTGTTTCTCTCATTTTTATTCCGGTCACGTTGGGAGGGCCTATGTCTTTGTTGACGATGATTATGACCTCGAGAATCATGGCTACTATCAGAACCATAAGAATCTCGGTCATCCTCTGGAAAAGTATCTTCGGGTGACTGTTTTTGCACAGGGGAAGCACCTCTAATACACATCATTTCATTTTCATCCATGTCATCAGAATACTCTTGTTTTTTTCTTTTTTTACTTGACCCCTCTTTCCCGTCGTATTTCTTCCGTTTCTTATGTTTACGGCGATCTTCATCTTCTTCCGTTTGAATTTCTTCGTCATCATTTTTATTCATAGCTTTCCGAATTGCCTTCTCAATGTTACCAGCAAAATCGTCTTCTGGAGGACTACCGTACCTTCGACTTTTCTTACTCTTTTCTTTCGACTTCTGTTCTCCTTTACTAGATTTTGATTTCTTTTTCTTACCTGATTTTGAATAGTATATATCATGAGACTCAATTTTTTCTTGCGAAGATTTATCCTGGACGTTTGTTGCACCATCTTCATTTTGATTTTGATTCTGAGTTTCGGTTATTTCTTCACCTTCACTCTCAATCTCTCCATCCTCCAAATCTTCTACATTCGTTGGAGTCTCCGCCATAATAAACGTGTCACTGTAATTGAGAAACAAAAACATATTTAAGGACTGTATAAGTTAGCATAATTGTATAATTACAAAATATATAATTACTCGACCTGAGTTAATCAGACAATTTAGTCTACTAAAATAAATAATTAAGATAAGATTTTGAGTTAACTGTATAATTGTAAAATATCGTTATGCGGCCTGAGTTAATTACAATTTAATTTACTAAAATAAATGGTTGTTACAAGATTTCGAGTTTTTAATAGGACTTGTAACCATTATTATTATTATGAAAAAATATAAAAAATAATATATCTATCTATATGTACTGCTAATTACATTTCCTTTGGGAACATTATGACAATAATGCCATTATGTATTACATAATGTACATTATTATAGGTTATATTTTGCGATCAAAAAGGAATGTTGACTTAAGACAATATAAAGAGAGTTTGATCGGCCTATCTTATAAAAACGATTCGACCTTATTTACTTCTCTTGCTTTTCTCTTTCTATTTATTTTACTTTTTGTTTTCGATCTGACTACGCTATTGACCAAGCGAGGTCTTAACAGCTTCACAGGACTACAACTTTACAAGTTACAAATAGATCTTCGAAATCGTAACAAAGTTTATGATCCTGAGACCATTAAAAAAAAAAACAAAATTGTGTATAATATACAGAAATCCTTTAAGAAAATGACTAAATTATGTAACAAAAACAACGAGCATGCATACTCCTATAGCATTTTTGTAACATTTATCTTGTCACATTCACGTAGCCAAAAACAACATGCATGAGTATCATACAATTTTGCAATTTTCGTTCAAATAAATCAGATATGGCTAGTAATGATTAGATAAATGCAAGTAATCAGATATCTAATATTAAAGAATACATGATAACATTTTAAAATAAAATTATTTGCTTTTAGCTATAAAGCTGGCATTAGATTATTCAAAATTTCTATAGAATTTATATAAGTATCTAAATAAATCCGTTTCCTGAAGTACCTACTATATCAATTTTTCGTCCATTGATCGATTTGCAAATGGTTATGAAATCGTTTTAGTAATAATACCCTAAATAAATTCCCTAAAAACTACATCAGTTAAATTATTTGAAGATGATTGACTATTCATGCATTCCTGTTCTAAAAATACCGTGATTTACAAAATCCTACGATAGCACTTAACAATGGTGGTATAGTACATAACATTCTTTGTACGTGTAAAAGAGATAGCATACGAAGCCAGAAATAATCGATACAATGACACACATTGCGAGTCATCAACAGGAAGTGACCGCCATGTTTGTATAATCCTACCAATTTAAAAATACATTCTGCAAAGTAGTACATATTGATTGAGAAAGTAATAATGAAATAAAAAATTACGAAATCCACACATTATTTACACCTCACAGATATGACAAGCCCTAATAATCTATAAGCACACAAACTTCTCACTTAATAAAGTTTTCAAATATCTATTTCCTAACATTATGAGGTTATTTAAATGGTACGATGCAGTGTAAATTTGTACACGGCGAGTAAATTTCGGTTTTTCTTATATACTATACCTAATATTCGTTGGAACAATGAGCATTGGGAATTATTCTCCAAGATTCACAAGTTACTTAGATGAAGCGCAGTTAAAAAATCAATATATATGGCAGAAGTCAGTACAATAACTGTTCATAGCCACAACTTTCAATTAATTTAGGTAGATACAGCCAAGCCAAGCAAGCAGTGGGTGGCCGTTCACATTTCACAATGTCTTGCAGTGTGTTGCGTTCTCGCCGCGGATTGAATGACGTCAGCCTTCTAGAACAGCAAGATATCTGTCCTTCCTTTCATTGAGGTCACGAGTCGTATAATGCTCACTCACACTATCACACAAAGTACAGTGAAGTAATATGGCGCATAATCTTACGCACACCAGAATAATAATGAAGAGCGACAATTTAATTTAGCAGCATTAAAATTATCAAGAATGTTTATAAATGAAACTAATTATTTATGTACTTGATTAAGTCTAATAAATATAGATAGTACTAAATACAATAAATAATGGCTTCAAATTAATATACCGACACCAATTTCCCTTTATTATTATGAAATTTTGCAGTATGAGGACAAATACTTCGAACAATTCTTTAGATATACATTAAACATAATAAATAAACATCATGCATTTTGTGAACTATACATTCTACACCATTAACCTGAACAAAAATTCCACTGATAATAATATGTAATGAAGACAAGTAATGCGACCGCCATTTTGAAATATGTATCTAGAACAATAATGAACCAAGAATTTCAAAGAAACAAGACAAATTTACCAATAGTTAAAATGCCATGTGTAACAAAATAAATATAATACATATAACTATTGTTGCACGTGTACTATATTTTTAGCGAGTCAAGCACTTTATGTAAATAGGGGGACACGCATTCATAAAAATATGTCCTAGCAAGTAAATAATATTAAGTGTTACCAATCTTACATTAATGAACGATTCACTATGTGCGACTACTATACGCCATGTAAAATAGAAATATTCATAGCATTGCTGCATAGGATAGGACGTTATAAATCGAGTACGCTATATTGATTTCAAATGACGACTGCTGCGTAATAATGAGCGGTCAAAAAATATTTAGTTCTAATTTCGAACGCATTTTGAAGCATTTATTAGCGCTACTGTAGCGGAAATCGCTGTCGCCCTCTGAAAGAATAAAAGTATATCGTAATTTCATTATCTATGTATAGGTTTTAATAATAATTCCTCTATGTATATATTTTTTAATTTGTATTAACCTTATACTAATTATAATTTATTTATTTAAATAACATATTTATTTATTACAATTCTCTTTATTCTCTTAAACAAGTATGTATTTTTTAAACACATTTTTTTTAATACATATAATTATTTGTACTTAAGTACTCAGTACGTTAAGTTTTTTGGAATTCGTTTTTGAATGAATAATTTTTTTTATTTCAAGTATTCTTTTTTAATATTATTTTGCACCTTTGAAAATGTCACTGTCATTATGATGAAAGCACTTTGGATAAAAGTGTCAACTTTAACAATTATTAGTCTGTAATTGTGATTTGTGAAAAGTCAGCATTTCAAAACTAAATATAAAACTGTATCATTCTTTGTGTCTTTACTACATTTAAAAATAAAGTATAATTACAAATATAAATGTCTCAACATTTCATGTAATTGACTCGCAATGTCTGATCCAAGTAATCCATTCGTTGGTTTATTAGGATCTTCTGAAGTCGGGGCAGCAGTTAACACAGGACACTTAAGCACTACCACTTCAACGAATCTGTTTAAATCGCCAGAAGATAATGATGCACAAACAATAAACAATCTCGTTGAAAATATATTTCACTTTACCATAAATCCTAGCGCTTTAGAGGGGCAGACAGACAGACAATTAGTTTACTTAGAGGAATTAGCAGAAGCGTCAAAACCTCGTAAATACATCGATTTGGAAGCACTCGAACAAGCTTTATTTGAGAGACTACTACTACAGAACATTGAATCATATGTGTTGCCCAAAGGAACAAAATCTTTTAAAGAACATGTAATACAGAAGCAAGTGTTTCCTTACTTATTCAGTTCCATGCAAAATCTCCAGAGTTATGAAAGTATAGACACTGATACAGTAGGAAATGTATTACTTAAAATGAAAGAACTTATATTCAGAAACGCAGTAACAGCCATAAAACAGCCAGCGCTTTTTGAAGATCAGGATTTTTCTATGCAACTTGTTGAGTTATTGCAGCATGTTGACCCACAGAGCCACACATTTTTTATTGATATTGTAAAAGCATTTATGTTGGAGGGTAAGTATTATATAGAAATAAACAGTTTATACAATGTTGCACTAACATCATTGTTATGTACTAAAAGGTATCAGAAAATTAACTAATTTCAATTGATTACTAACATATATACTATAATATACCTAGTAAAGAAATATTACAAATGTTATTAGATGTCATCAACTACTTGATTTTTTGATTTAAAAAATCTAAATATAAGAAAATGACTGCATTGCACCTGAATGTAAGTACATGCAATTCAAAATGGAAACACTAGGAGGTCTTCAATTGGGTAGCATTGAGTGCTATTGTGGGATGTTGTGGGACATAATACGGAACTATAAAACAATTATTCATAAAACAGTAAAATTATTTCATTCTTCACATTAAAACTTTAAGTTAAGAATAATTTGTTTCAATTATTTTACACATTTCTTGAATTTTTTTAAAATATAAATTGCCGTGTTCATTTATAATCATTTTATATGGGTTCCCATAAAGTATAAGGTATTTGGTTGTTGTTCTGTTATCATTAAAGTTTAGGAAGCCTAAATCTACGTAATGGTAATATTCCAGTCAGGTGGGATACCCCACCAACCAGTAAATAGTAATATATAATTTTGAAATTAAAGTAAGAAGACATTGTACTGTACGTAATATTTTCGATCACTCTGTTATAGCATTAAGTGTGAGCTTACATGTAATATAGTCAAATATTGAACAAAACACATTTAAAATTATGTTATAAGGATCTTAAATTAGCTTTTATTTATCCTCAAGGTGTTAACTATATTCAGAGAGTTTAAAAGTTTGGCTCGGACAGTCAATTAGTCCTCTATCTGCCAATAAAATTCCTGTTAAAATCATGTCAGATGTTTTATTTATCTTTATTAATGTAAGATAATTAAGATGAACAGTATATAATGTATATTAGGATTTTTCTAAATTAGCTAATGTTTGTTGTAAATTATTCAAATTGACCTAACTTTGATTTGGTAGTGGAGATAATGAATAATACATAAATTATATTTCAATTTATGTTTTAGGTGGAGATGGGTCTGAGGAACAACTAAAACAAACAATGTTAAATGTATTAAGAAGAATACACACTGATATAAACAAATACAATTTAGTGAATCTTCCTATTTATATTTTACCCTCAATTCAGGTATTTGCTAGTAAGTACAATTCTTATAAATGAAGAGCTTTAAGTTTTTTTATTATTGAAACAAGAACAGAGTATACTCAGAATTAAAGTATCATAAAAAGTTTATCAAATTATATGTTACAATAATCCACATATTGATCCCACAAAATGTATTATACAAGTTAAAAAGATAGTAACTTTTTAAACAATACAAGCTGTTAACCATTGAGGTTTGTGAAATGTACTAGATTAATTTAGTTAATAGTTGTATCCTTAGTTATAATTAAGACTTTCAAACTCAAAAAAAATTAAATAATTAAAAATCTTAAACCAAAAATTCATACAATGTATCATAATACAAACAATCTACTACATATTTGAACATACACCAGTTTATTCTTAAATGCTGTTCTTCCAAGTGACTATTAATGATAGGTTTCTCACTACAAGTAGTCCGGTGAAGCTGTTAAGACCTTACTAGGTCAAAAGTGTAGTCATTTAAAAAAAAAAGACTATATTGCTTGTAATAATATATGGTTCAAGTATTGTACTCATAACTGATGTAGGTATATTTTTGATAAAGATATAGTGTTAATGAATTGTAATATTTAAATATTGTTTACCTAATTATCTGGAATTTGATTATTTTTTTAAACCAACACTGATGGTTTTATTTTCTTTTCTTTTCTTTTCTCTGTACAGTATATATACGGATTTACTAATTTTTACCTGTAGCGTCACTCACGTTAATCTAGATTTAACTTATGCTTCAATCCGTGTCTTTGTTTTTTAATGGAATCTTTGTTTTTTACTGTCCCCTGACAATATGTAAGCGAAGTTGCACAATGATCAGTTGAGTATTTAAGTTTTAAAAGTATAGTAGTCCAGTGAAACTGTTAAGGCCTCACCAAGTCAACAGCGTAGTTAGTTCGAAAAAAAAAAAACAAACATACAAACTAACTCAAATTTTCATTTATAATATTTTTTAGGATTTCAAAACAGTATTTATTTATTTATAGTTAATAGACCAGCACAATTGATGATATGTCTATATCATGCTGTGTCGTTTTTTTTTTCGGGCTTTGGCCATTGCAAATGTTCACTTATTAAAGTGAGTTTATTAGTCCGGAGCCAGGAGTCAGTTTTTAAAAGTATTTACAGAATTAGCAGATACTATTTCGTCAGGCAATCAGTTCCTATTTAGTACCACTGTGTTACTGAGGAAATTGTAGGCAATTGTTGTGTGTGTGTAATTCTTCAATATTAATAATTTTGTTACATTTATAAGGTAATCCACATTTGGCACCAATACTAATGGAAGCGTGCGAACCAAAGGGTGAAAGTGGTAGACTTTATCAAGACTCGGTGATTGGTGCTCTTTTAAGCCTTTCTGCTTTGCCCAAAACTCCTTCATCCCTCCATGAATTTTTTGAAAATCCAGTGGATCGGGTAAATATATTTAAAATGTTAAACAACATTTAATTCATTAACTAAAAAAAAATTAGACCAGTTCCAATATATGAACATTAAATATCTTTTAAAGTGGAATAAACAAAATAATTTGTCTGTATCATACTTTTTAATATTGTTATTGAATATTTCTTAGTGCCAAGTTTCTGAGATACTCAGTCAAACTACCAATAATAATTGACTCAACAAAATTATCCATAACGTAACTGTCAAATGGCCCATTGAATTTTACTGACATTTATCATATGATTGTGTGTTCAGAAACGCAATTTCACAAGTTATTGAACCGATAACACTATTGAACAGATAAACTACAGTTAAAAGTGCCTTAGAAACCGGGCATAAATCACTTATTTTTTGAATCACACTTTAAATGTCTTACAAAGTGTTAATAGTACAGTTTAATTTAAATTTACAGGCAGCTACAGCACTAGTGGAATCATCAATCTGGAATGCATCCTCACATTTAATTAATAACTTGCATAAAATATTTCTTTCATTATTAAAAGGAGGGCCACATATGAGAAATCGAGTGCTAACATGGATTGGAAAATGTTTAAAATGTAATGCTGCTAGAGGTAAATTATGGAATGTACAGGTAAGAAATTCTTTTATTTACTGTTTGATTAAAACATTGTATAAATACTGCTATTCATTATACTAAAGATGGGGTGCACGATTGTTATAATCACTAGCCACAGTGTAAAAGACAGTATGGAAACAAACTATTTACATACAAATGATAAAAAACGCACACTCGCACAAACATTCGCATCAGTTTTAAAAGGTGTTCTGGACATAACGGTGTTTATGCGAGTGTCGTTTTCAAGCATTTGTAGGTAGATTCTTACTGTCTCTTATATTTATACTGTGACTATGCATTAAGTGATGTGTGTTTTATAGAAAAGTGAAGCAAGGAAGTACCCTTTGTGGTAATTATATTTATTTTCTCTGTACATAGAATAT
>JACEII010000002.1:8669879-8738782 GCA_014332785.1 Antheraea mylitta
GACACGCGCGCGCCAATATATTATTACTATTCTACGCGTCGCTTACAGTCTCCCCCCCAGTGTACGCTCCGTCGTGCACTCCTTCCTGTGGACGCGACGCTGCAGACACGATGACGATGAGACGCGACGTGGGGCGCCTCAGGATTCCGCCTCTCGATGTCCGGACATCCACCACTCTCGTTCTGCCGTCTGGTCCAGGGTGACACGCGATGACCTCTCCTCTGGGCCAAGTGTTGCGGGGTAGAGATGCGTCGGCGATGATGACGATGTCGCCAGGCTGCGGCTGACGAACTTCCTTTCCTTCTATTTTCCTCGGCATGAGAGTTGGCACATATTCTCTCAGCCATCTTTTCCAAAAGTGATCGGCCAAGTGCTGTGTGGTCTTCCAATCTGCTTTCCCGATGAGGTTGTACTCGTTGAAAGTCCCCAAAATTGCGGAGCCACAGGAACGCCCAATAAGGAAGTGGTTAGGCGTAAGGCTCTCCTCGTCTTCCGGGTTCACGCTCAAGTGGGTGAGTGGGCGTGAATTGACCGTGTGCTCGACTTCGGTCAGCAGTGTGTGTAGGACTTCCTCTGGAGGACTCCTCTCGTTCAATATGGCGGACAGTGCGGTCTTCACCGTGCGCACCATCCGCTCCCAGGCACCTCCCATGTTGGGTGCTCCAGGCGGTATGAACTTCCACCGGATCCCTTCTTGATTCGCGGCGTCGATGAGTTCATTCTTCTTTAATTTTCCTATTTCTTCGCGAAGCTCGTGGTTGGCGCCGATGAAGTTGGTCCCGTTGTCGCTGTAGATGACCCTCGGTGTGCCTCTCCTGGCTGACATGCGACGCAGTGCCATGATCATGGAGCTGGTGCTGAGTGATGGCACCAGCTCGAGATGTACTGCGCGCGTCGTGAGGCATGTGAAGAGAGCTCCCCATCTCTTCTCCTTTCTTCTCCCGATGGTGACGAACATGGGGCCGAAGTAGTCGACGGCCGTGCACGTGAATGGGTGCGATCCGTAGCGCAGGCGTTCCACGGGCAAGTCTCCTGTCGGCGGCATCTGAGGCTTCATTTTCCGGGTGCGACACCATTGGCATTGGTGCAGCACTTTCTTCACTGTGTCGCGTAGAGACAGAATCCAATATGTCTGCCTCAGCTCGTTGACGACCGTTGCGTGATTGGCGTGACAAAAGCGACGATGGTAGCGGTCGATGAGTAGACGGACCACGTGATGGCGGCCGTCCAGGATCGCCAGATTCGTCGCGGAACCACCATGTTTAAGCTTAGCGGTTCGGGCGTTGAGACGCAGGATTCCCTGGTCGTCGAGTTGCACGTCGATCTTCTTTAGACGACTGTTCGACTTCAATGGCATTTCCTTCTTCATTCTTTCAATGTCCTCTTCGAAGGACTCTTCTTGGCTGTTGCGGACGATGTGTTGTTCCGCCTTCTTCAATAATTCTTCTGGAATTGGTAGCCAGCTTCTTTCTTCCGGCTTCCTTTTGATCTTCACTCTTCTTGTTTCTTGTTTCCCCTTTCGGTGAGGCTTCCAAGACGCGTCGGTTTCTTGTTTCTTCATTACCGCGTTGACGGCGTGCTTCTTTCTGCAATTCTCGATGAACTGGAAGACTCGTGCAGTGGCTCGCAGGAGTCTTATCCAGCTGGAGAAGCGTTCCGGTTTGGGTAGAACGCTCTCTTCTTTCTTCGTTGTTACCAGGACGACTTCGGTTTTCTTTTCTTCCCCGGACGGCTCGACCCGGGTGAAGGTCTTTTGTGGCCAGTCTGTATCTGGCCGGCGGAGGAAGTCTGGCCCGACGAACCATCGGCTGTCCTCGGCGAAGGCTCGTGGTACTTCCCGTGTGGCGATGTCGGCCGGGTTGTCACGCGTAGGCACCCATCTCCATTCGTGTGGCTTTGAGAGGTCCTCGATCTCGGCGAGGCGGTGCGCGACGAAGGGTTTGAACCGACGAGGATCTGCCTTCAGCCACTGAAGAACTGTGCTGGAATCAGACCAAAAATATCGGTCGGTTACTTGCAGGTCTATTTCTTCCGTCACTGTCCTCGCGAGCCTTGCCCCCAGTAGCGCCGCTTGCAGTTCCAGGCGCGGGATGGTCACAGGTTTTGCGGGCGACACCCGTGCTTTCCCTGCAATAAGTGCGACGTGTATGCCCTCCGTTTCTGCCCTCCAGTAGCACGCTGCTGCGTACGCTGTCTCACTGGCGTCGACGAAGGTGTGCAGCTGTCCTGGTCCCGCTGCCGATGTCAGGCATCGGGGTATTCGCAACTGTTGTAGCGTGGACAGGCTGCCGATGTATTCGAGCCACTGGTGGTGCGCCTCTTCGTTGACAACTTCGTCCCAATCGGTCCCAGCTCGCCAAATGTCCTGTAACATGCGTTTACCTTTAATAAGTAAAGGTGCGATTAATCCCAATGGATCAAACGTCGACATAACCGCGCTTGTCACTTCGCGCTTTGTAGGCACTCTATTGCCTTCTACAATTTCTTTAGGCGCATTACGCAGGCCACCATTGAAGGCCAATGCGTCTTCCTTGATTAACCACCGCAGGCCGAGCGTTTTCTCTTCGTTGCTTCCGATGGCAACCTCGGTCGGTGATGCTTCTTTGTGTTCTTCTATTATTGCCTCTTCCTTAGCTTGTCGGCAATAGTTGACACGCTTCACTGGCGATGCTTTGTCTGTATCGCAGCATCCGTGCAGTACCCAGCCAAGACTGGTGAGGCTGGCAACTGGTTGGTTCGGCTTCCCTTTGATGACTCTTCTGGTCACGATGAACTCCCAGTTGTCCTGCCCGATGAGTAGAGCAGGCCTCTCCTTGCTGTAGACCAGCTCGCTCATCTTCTTCAAATGCTCACATTTCTCGATGACCTCCAAGCTGACGTGCTGCGGTGCCAGCTTGAGGTTGCTGATGGTCCGGACTCCCTTCAGTATCCGCTTGTCCCGTCGGTGAGCTCCTTTGATCTTGATGTCCACTTGCTGGGAATCTTGCTTCTCGATGAGCTTCCCCCCAACGGTCTCCAGGATGAGCAGGTCAGGCTTCCCTTTGGCCCCGATCCTATGAGCCACCTCTTCGTCCAGGAGGGACACGGTGGACCCCTCATCCAGGAGTGCGAGGACGCGTGTGGAGCCGGCTGGTCCGTAGACGTCGACTGGTATCATCTTCAGATACACCTCCTTCCCATCAGCAGCCGCGTAGATGCTCTTGACGGCAGCATCTTCTTTGTTCACGGATGAGTCACGATGCCTGGACCTCTCGATCGATGACTCTTCCTTCCTTGGCGGCGACGCGTGACCTTGGCTTGAGGGTCGCGGCGCAGGCCTAGCGGGTGGCGAGTGATTCGCCTCGGCGTGCAGCACGGTGTGATGCGGCTTCCCACACCTCTTGCATGGTGGTGCTCTGCAGTTGTCTCGAGAATGCTTCTGCCCGAGACACTTGAAGCAGAGCCGGTTCTTCTTTACCACTGCCCACTTCTTGTCAGTGGTTGCTTCCTTAAATCTGCGACATTCGATCAGTCGATGTTCATTATCACACAGTAAACATTTCGGTTTATTATAGGAGTTGCTCACCTGGGACTGGGTCGTATGTACCTGCTTCGCATTGTACCTCTTGTTCATACTGGTGGCGGCCTCTATCGGTGCGAGTGTTGACCACAAGTCCGCTTCATGTTCCAGGAACTTCCTGAGCTTCACCAGTTCCGGATCCTCAGTATTCCTGGCGGTGTAGTCTAACCATCTACACCTGAGCAGCGGCGACAGCTTCTGGATGACGTTGCGGCCGACCTCGGGTGAGTACAGGTACTGCGGTAACTTCAGTGCGCTGATTGTAGCTACGGCGTTGCTGACTCGGCTGGCGAAGAGGCAGATGTCCTTTGGTGAGTCTCCGATGCGAGGCAACTCCTTGATGCTTTCCAGCTCGGCTAGCACGAGCCGGTCTGGCTTCCCGAATCTTCTTTCCAAAGCGGCGATCACTTCTTCTGGATCGGCGGCGGCGAACATTAGGCGACGGACGGTTTCCTTCGCTGTTCCATGGATGCAGTGGCGCAGGCGGGCCATATTCTGCACGTCGGTGAACATGGCTGCAGTATCCCGGTACGTCCTTATGAAAGGCAACCATTCTTCCGGTGCTCCAGTGAAGGCAGGCAGGTCAGCATACTTCGACGGTGCAACCGGTGCAGCAGATGTTCTTGATACAGTCGCGGCAATCAAGGCGTCCGCGAGTTCCTTGATGTCACTCTTCCTTGTGACCTCCTCTTGTTGTTGTTGCTTCTTGTTGTTAGCGCTCAGGTATGAAGCGCTATCGGTGACCCACTGCTCGATATGCGCGGATCGTTCCTGTTCCAATTCGTCTTCGATTTCCTCTTCGGACTGGCACTGGATCATCTCCAACTCGATTTGAGCCAGGGCAGCAGCAGACCTGGCAGCTTCCAACTTCTTCATTGCTTCGAGCTCCAAGAACCTTGACCTCGAAGACTTGATGGATCTGGTGGCAGCACGGCGTGGTACCGCAGGAACGCACGGTGGAACCTCTTCAGGTCCTCCAACGTTCCCCGGTTTCGAAGCGGCAGCAGGGGCAGCAGCAGCAGCAGCAGCGGCAGCAGGCACAGCAGCAGCAGCAGCAGCGGCAGCAGCAGCACCAGCAGCAGGCTTCGACGTGGTGGGCACCGAAGCAGTCGACGGTGGAACCTCTTCAGGTCCTCCAATGTTCTTCGGTGCAGGCATCTTCTTCGATTCCTGGGTTGCGGCAGCAGCAGCTGAGCGGGTGCGGACCGATGTCGACGACGGCGCAGACTTATTCGTCGAAGTAGTAGCGGCGGAGCTTGACTCGGTCGGCGTGTACAACGACCAATCGGTGGTCGAGGCGTCGTCCGATTCCCCTTTACGACTGGGTTTCGGCGAACGTACAGTAGGCATTGTGTCCCGATCCGGCTAACGAAGGACCAAAAACACTATGACGGATGAGGAGGGACTAAGGATGAAGCCCCTGGCACCCCAACCGGGCCCAGTCGGAAGCGTCAGGGGTAGGAGGGGTAGGAAACAAGGAGAGGGGGTGAGGTGAGGTGAGGTGAGGGGTAGAGGGAAAGGATCCGGGACGCTGGCGGGCAATGCCAAACTGCACGTTTCGCACAAAACAGGGGATTTATTAAATACTCACAAACTGTACTTACAATTGTCCTTACAGCACTATACTTAATTAATACTCGCGTTACAGCGCTCTCTGTACGCGGGTACAGGTCGCAGACACTATGCAGGACGAACGCAATCAGACCCGTGACCCTAATCTGCCTGAAGAGGGGCAGCACCTCGTTATTATTCTGCCTTGAGGAGGGGCAGCACCTCGATACGTAGCGTAGACTCGGAGCGACGTGACGACTCGACGAGCGAAGACGCGATGTACGGCGATACTCGATGTACGATGAACCACGATGAACTTGATGAACCACGATGAGCTTGATGAACCCGAAGATACTCGAAGACTCTTGTAACGATTGATTCCCCGTTCGTATCAGATGGTCTGATTGCAATGAACCTGCCACGATTTGTACCGGCCGCCGTCGAGCTTAAGTACTCGGCGGCTATACCTTAATGAGAGCCCCTGCGGCTCTATCAATTTTTTAACATTTTGATTCTCATTTTCACTATGAATTTTGTACATTTTCTAAAATATCTTTATAACTATAATTTACACCTATATGTGTGATACATGGTTAGATTCGTCTCGAAAAGCTCTATATAATGCAACAATTGCCTAGATTATATCTAGAATAACTAAAAAGTTATACAACAAAAACATGCAATTTTACAACAATTTTCGATTTTTCTAATTTCTTCAAAGGCCTTTTTTGGCTTTCCTGAGCAATTTAACTATATAAATTTGTAATATTATCGAATAATATACTATCCTAAGCATGATTTACACAAAAATAAGTTCAATTTTAACAATTTTCGAGATGTTGCGAATCACGATTCATGAATGTTTACTTCTACAAATATTAACATTTTATCATAATTTTTATACCTATACGTGCCTTTTTATATAAAAACAATTATTACGATCAAATTACATCAATATCTTAACTAGTTACACGAAAAAACATCAATTAAAGTTTCTAAAATGACCCTATTTAAATCGTCCTCACAGTACGGTACGCGGTGCCAGACCAATGCGTGACACGCGCGCGCCAATATATTATTACTATTCTACGCGTCGCTTACACTATCGGTTGACGGTGAAGGAAAACATCGTGAGGAAACCTGAACCTGAGAAATGTTCTTTTAGTACTACTGTATGTAGGAAAATTATAGTACTGTGGATTTCTCAGAGTTTGAAATTGCCAATACGTAGTGGGCTGGCGTGTTGATTACGCCCATACCTTCCATCGGGAAGAGGCCTATGGCCCTGAAATGTGTCTCTTACAGGCTGATGATGATAATGATGATTCCTAACTGAAGCTTTCAAATAGTTGTGTCAAAAACTTTATATAATACTACTAGCCTCTGCCAGCGACTTCGTTCGCGTGTAATTGTTACTTTGGGCTAACTAACACTCAAAAGGAATAAACCCGATTTTGAAACATTCTTCATTGGTGCTACGCTCCCATTGGTTTTAGCGTGATGATATACTTTACCTCTTTATAGTATTAGTAAATATTAGCTGTGCCCGTGACTTCGTCCACATAACGTTTGATTTCAATTTTTATTATATGCATAGATAAGTTTTGGCCTGTCAATGTATCTACCATTTATTTGCAAAAATTTAAGCTAAATCTTGTAAACAACTGACATACTATTACTACATTAGACATAACTCAGTCAATCTATGTTTTAGTCTCAGTAAAAATAACAAAAGTTTTTTTTTTAATAATACATTTATATTTGTTACTTTTACAATACTGTAGTCTTATATATAGTCAATGAGTGCAAAATTTAATTAAAATATGTTGACAGTTAAATAAGATTTACAATGGCTATTTATAATTTTTGAATCTCGAAATGACAGATAATTTTAATATCATATTCGTACCTAAAACTCGGGAAAATGTTTAAATATACAAACAGAACTACAGATATATATATACATGATATATAGTTTGTTCCTTCAGCTTTAATTAAGTTTATATTTATAGATTTGTGAGTCTTCACTGCGCTCTACTTGAAACGGACATGCTGAATAATCTACATCGATTACTAGCAACTACGTGTATATGGCTCGTTCAAGTTGCAGTCCGTCCGAACCAGACTCATCCGCAACAATCATACGCACCAACTAATGCCATACATGTACAAATGCCCGTTACTACGCCACCACCGGATACTTTAAGGTATTTTATTATTTTCATTTATGTACTATCTGCCCGCCCTGGCTTCGTTCGTTTGTGTAATAACAAAGAAGATGAGACCAAATTTTTACTTTACAATACGACCGTATAATGAAGTATTGAACAATTGAACATCTATCTGTCAATATTTTTGAAGATCTCCCTGTTGTCTTCTGTTTCGCTCACTCATCCATTTTTCTACATTTAGATTTTTTAATTTAATATTTTCTGTCACACAAACCTTGTCGTGACAATTGAATCGTTACATTTCAAAATGAGCTTATCTTTATCCAATCAATCTGTCTTTTAAGTTATTACTGTCATTGTCGTGTAGTTAATAGTATTATAAGCGTCGTGTGATTATTGCAATATTCTAACAAGATGGTGGTTCCCATGTTAAAAGCTTCCAGGGAGTTTTTGTGGGGTCTCAGAATTTCATGCTCCGTGGTATTATTTTCCATTCACTTCACTTATGCACAATAAACTAACTATGTTACGTTAAACACCACCAAATTTACAAAATATATAGTCAAATAATATAAGATTATGAATAAAATATAAAATCCACTACATGATAGACTAAAATCACGCCAAAAACTCATGTTTTACGTTATGTTTCGATACCTCTAAATGTTGTACATGTAAGATATGAAGCTCATAAAAAAATAACTATAAACCTTAAAACCTAAAAAGAGTAAAATTTAAACTTTGTTCTCGATCTATGAAAACTAGAAATCTTAAAAAATTAAACATAATATATGAACTATTAATATTAGCTGATTCTGAAATATAACGACTCAATTATAGATACAACAAAACAAGAATTAAACAAATAGTTGCAGCTATTCTAAATTAATATACTTGCATACATTTGACATTTTTATTTATATAAATTTGAATTAACAATATACAACATTGAAGTTTTAGAAAGTTTTGTAGGTGGTAAAGCCACTTTGAAGTTAGTACTGGTTTCAGAATGAATGGGTCGGCTACCGACCCACAGAAACACCGACGTGAAGTAACAGTGCTTGCATTGTTGTGTTTTGTTCGGTCAGTGAAAGCGCCGAAGGCCCACCTCGCTTTCCCTCCCCTTTCCTTCCCCCATACACAGGCTGGCTACGCACTTGCGACTCCTTTTGTGTTGCTAGTGTCTATGGACGGTAGTGATCACTTAACACCAGGTGGCCCACCTGTTTGTTTGCCTCCCATGACATAAAAAAAGGAAAGATGTTTAATTAAGAAATGTAATTTCTACTATATACACAGATGTATCCCTGAGTTTGTGTTGGAGAACATTGTAGTTCTGATCACAATGGCGCGACGGACTGTCCTTGAGGAGGCAGATATTACGGGTATATTGGAACCAGTTCTGACTCTTGTTATTACGTTTATGGGTGATTCGTCGCGCACTTACAATCCACATCTCAGGTATTATATATATTAACCATATTCCTAATTACACACACATGCACTGACATATAATGGTATATAAAAAATATTTTTATAAGTTTCAACATTAAGGAAAAGAATATACTTCCAAATTTGTTTTCCCGGTATCACTAAAGCTCGTCAATGTCTACTAAACGATTTGTAGTCCGGTAAAGTTGTTACGACCTTAGGTTAATAGCATACTCACGTCGAAAAAAAACTTAATAAAATAAAAATTATAAATAGGTTGAAGGTAATTTTTTTTCAAATGGTCCTTTTAGGAAAATAACAAGTTTAGAAAAAAAAAAATTTTTTTTTTTGAGCTGATTACGCTATTGACCTAGTAAGGTATTAACAGCTTCACCGGATTACGGGTTGAGAGCAAAGGAGGAAGATGAACTTAATTGTATTGTCTCTAATCGTTCATCTATAGAAAGATGTTCTTAACTGTATTGTCACTGCCTATAGTCACGTCGAAAAAAAAAAACAAGATAAAAATTAAAAATAGGTTAAGAGTATTTTTTTTTTCGAACTAGTTCGAACTGAAAAATCGGGTGTATGTAAGGTATACTTATTAGGTGTATTTAGATGTACTATAATATACCCTTAGTGGTAATTTGTCATATTAACCTACAATCATTGAAAGAATTATAGTATTTTTATGTATATATTTTTAATTTTAAAGTCATTTAAAATTATGAATACTTACTGTAAAAATTTATTCAATTATTTTTCACATAATACACTATTTGAATTTCTTACTTCAACTGCTAACAAACAAGTTAAGTATCTTAGTACATACATTTGAAAACATAGTTATTATATTATTAATTTATATGGGTTATAGAGCACGTCTGGCAGAATGTCTGGAAGCAATGTTACCCAATCATCCCGATGACCAACAGCCTCTTAGCAGCTTAGCATCTTTCTACAGGGAACAGCTTTTCAAAGAACATCCGCATAGATTACAGGTAATTAAGTACCTTATCCTGGTCACATAAAATATTGTTTTGTCGCTTATTTCTTCTTTTTTAAATAAAACAATTTCTTCATTAAGCCCTAACAAGAATTTGAAAATTTGTTCTATAAAAGAAGTAATCGTCTCATCCTTAAAAGGCTGATTCTAATAATATTTGAAAAGTTCGCCATACAACTTTTTTACGTAGTTCTTTATATTCATTAACGTTTGATTCTACAAACATTTTTTAATTTCTCCATACAAAAAACAAAATTTCCTCCATATTCATAAAATACTGATTCTCCCATCACTTTAACATAGGCATAGGTAGGTATATATGCTCGGTACACATATATGTTTAAATAACTCATATAAGTATGAACATGTAGGTTAGCTTAGCTCAGATAGGTCGCGAATTGCATGTATCAGGCAACAGCTCAAGCCAAGGCTGAAATCGGCTGAGTACCTTAAGCGCTCGCCTTAGTAGTCCGGTGAAGCTGTTAAGACTTTGCTAGGTCAATAGCGTAATCAGTTCGAAAAAAAAAACATGATAGTTAATTACGCACAAGTTAAATACCTGTAGTCAATCTTCGTTCAGGGAACTACATTTGAAGGCCACATCCTTTATTTAGACTAAAGATGATACCATCTTAATAAAATAATGAAATATATTCCAGTTGGTGCCTTGTTTATTGGATGTATTTGTGGGAATAGAAATGACAGGCCAGAGTGTTCAATTCGAACAGAAGTTCAACTATCGTAGACCTATGTACCTCGTTATGGATTTCTTATGGGGTATTGAAGAACACAGAGACGCTTTCACGTAAGTTACTACTCGTTTGTAAATTTTCGTATTTTAGTTCAAGAAAAATCAATTTTCTTGATTGTTAAAAGTAATCCATTACGGACATTTTTGTCACCCTGTATACTAAGTTAAATTATCAAAATAGGATTTTATTGTTTTAGCGACTACTAATTAGAGGTGGATAAAAAAATTGTACCATGTAATTATTTGTAAACCTAGATGATCCCAGTGCATTACATGCATATCATATAATTTACTATATTCTGCTTATTCAAAAATATCCAAGCATACCAATTTTTATAGCGATTAATTAAATCGTATACAATTCTTTGCTTACAACGCCATTTAGTAGTAATGTAATAAATAATTTTAAAACTTTCTTGATTAAAAATATTTCATTTCAATATGTGTACTTTTACCATAGATTCCTGTAACCATAAATAGTAAAATGTAGAAAATATTTTTAATTGTACTTGTACATAAAATAAAGTATTATTATTGTTAAATAGAAAAATATATAAATAGTTTGTTTTAAATTAATTGCAACAATATTAACATCATCCTTCACTATAATATCACCTATAATATGTATTTTTTGTAAATGTCATCTATTCAAATGACAGTTGACACATCAAAAGACAACCACAACTGACATTCAAAATCTATTGTCGATGTCACAATACAAACATTATGTGATATGAATCTTTACAGTAAATTAGCGAGGGAAGCCGAATCGAATATGGAAGCAGTACACCCGCCTATATTTCTGCGTTTCGTCAATTTATTGATGAATGACGGTATATTTCTATTAGATGAAGCACTCGGAAACATGGCTCAAATACGTACAATGCAGAGTACAATGTATGTAAAACATTTTGTTAAATTCTTTTAATTACCAGGTGAAAGGATATACACTCACAGTATTTCAGGATATGACACTTCATGGTGACATTTAACACATAAAATAATAATATCAAAACAAATACAAATAAACAAAAAAGAGAAACTTAGGTAAAGTTCGTTTTATTTATTTCAAAAGTATGAATAATAAATGAAATCAACTCAGGTTGAATGACCGGTTTTCTTAATTCAAACCTCAAAAAATTATCCTTTGTTATTTGGTTGAGTTCACTTTCACTTCACCGCTAGACGCTTAGAGGATTGAGTATATTTTTTTAATGTTTCTAGATAAGTAAATCAAATATTAAGCACCAATTTTTTAAATTGATTTAGAACGAAAATCTAGTACCGAGTGTCCTCCATAAATTATTACTATTGGTATAACACACTGGCAGCTAATTAGCTGTTGCATGTGTATCAAATAATTTGGAGATATCTTCCTTGTCCAAATTATTCTTAAAAGAACTTATGGTTGGAGCCATCACAACTTTCTCTGATAGTTTAGTCCATGCTGCAACAACTCTGTTAGGCAAGAAGTGCTTCTTTGGGTTTCTTTTCGCTAAGGTTCCACATAGTTTTAATGGATGACCTCATAGGTATTTATTGTCATTCAGGTTGTAAATATTGCTATTTACAAATTATCTAAACATTCACCTGATTGTATAAGCTATTTTTATAAAAAAAAAACCGTGTGCTGTTGGATTTATAAATAAAAAAAAAAGAAAAATAAATTTCTAGAAACGGTCATTTGAGTGTTACGTAAGCGCTGATGGGGGAGGGCGGGTCCTTAATTTGCTTATTTTTGATGACAGGGTTTTGGGGGTCTGGACAGCGATTACGTCATCAATATTTATCTACTGAAGTACAGATTTGAATATCATTCATTATATACAAATTTATTCTGTACGTGTGTATGTCACTGAACTCTTAAAGGACTGGACTGATTTTGATGACATGTTCCAGTGGATCCGAGAACGGTTTAGATTCATAATTAGACCCGGAAGGTGGCGCTGGGGTTGAAATTTGGATTTTTTTTAATCGAGGCTTGACAACGTCTGCCATGCCCGCTAGTTTTCTTTGTATATACATTTCTTCTGTACGTGTGTATGTCACTAAACTCCTAAACGGCTGGACCGATTCTTGATGAAATTTTATGTATGTGTTCCCATGGATTCGAGAATGGTTTAGATTCACAATTAAACCCGGTAGGTGACGGTACGGTTGACTTGTAGGATTTTCTTATTATCAAGGCAGGACAACGTTTGCTGGGACCGATAGTGTTTATATAAATGTTTACGTAATTATGGGAGGGAGGGTTAAGAACATTGCTTACTTTTGCTGACCAGGGGGAGGGAGGCGGTCTGAAATTACGAAAAATGTGCTTATGTAATATTTGAATGGCTCCTAACAGCGATTCCAGTGGGTGGGCCAGTTTACCCGCACAGGAACGGGAGCAGACTCTGTCGAATCTGTCGCACACGGGCATGTTGGCTCGCTTCGACAACATACTGGGACGAGACACGATACGCACGCTGGTGCGGCTCACTGCGCATGCGCCGTACGTGTTCTGTCACCCGACGCTCGTCGAACGGATCGCTTCTATGCTCAACTACTTTCTCCTCCACTTAGTTGGACCCAATAAGAAGAACTTCAAGGTGCGTCTTCTCCTTCTTCTATTTTATTTTTGGCAACCAGTCTACTAGTACACGAAAACGATATACATAATCGATTGTCCGAGATTAACGTCGTTCGGTTTATATCCCATTATTTCATAATTTGTTCAGATATTGTTTTATTATATGATACTGAGAATTTAAAGGAGAATACATAGTAACATATGAAAAGGGAAGAAAAGGGCTTACAATACAAAAAAACCATTTAAATTTTTTTTTGGCAACCAATCTAGTAGATTAATCGAATAATAATACCAGGCAGAATTAAAAATATTAAGCTTCGAATAAGGTAAGTAAATTAATACGAGTTTTATTGTATGGTAAAACGCTTCTATTAAGACTTGACCTTATTTGAAGCGTGAGACTTGTCTGTTATCGCCTGGTGGTGGTAGAGACACCGACGCCAATGTGATCTACATAAGCCACATAGTTAGTTACAGAGGTACTATCAATTCTGAATAAGGCCTATATATTCAAGAAGGAAATTCCCTCTGAAAGATGCCTGTGAACTAGAACGTTTACCACATTTCAGTATATAATCATACCAAAACAAAAAAAAAATTATAACTATGCCTTAAGAAACTATGGTATGGTTTCTTAAGTGCCTTTAATTAGTCTTAGTTACGGATGGATTCGGTATTCACCGCGGTCGATTTTAAAATACATTACAAGAACCGATTTGGTTAAACAGATCTGATAGAAATTAAACTATACTACTTGAGTAGTTTAATACTGGCAATGTGCTCTGCACCATCACCATTGAATCTGTATACCAAGATATTGAAAACAATTTTTACACATTCATATTTGAAAAAGTTTTACAGCTTGTACGAAACTAAAACATGAACCGTCTAAAAAACACCCTAAGTGACATCCAAGACATCTGCTGTATGTAAAAATCACTGGGTTTGGTCAAAATAACCAAAAGATTTATACTACCATGAAAAGTATGTGTAAATAGTACAAATTTTTGGCTTGGAAGAATTTTGGCAAAGTAAGCGCAAAAACCAGTTTTCAACCAAACTTTCCAGTAGCCTTTATTTTGAGCAAATAATGTTCGCAAAAATCAGTTTTCAACCAAACTTTCGAGTAGCCTTTATTTTGAGCAAATAATGTTGACAAAGAAAAGCGTGTGCGATATACCATACAGTAATCTAGAGATTTCTGTTCCTTCCATTATGTTCAAAGCCGAACGAAATAGTTTTACTAAGAGATACCTTATTGATGGGTCGAGCGATGTGATTGTTAGAGGCATGAGCTGACAATGTTAGTCACAGTGCTTAACACCCAATGCTGGTTGCTTCTAACTAGTCCCCCTCCTATACAACATGCAAACAAGGAAGCCTTGTGGCACCCTGCGAGATCGACTTATTACGATTCGTCCAGAAGCCATGTTATGATCACATGAGGGTGCACCGATTAAACAGCCACGAGGGTTGCTTCCGTAATTCACGTGCACCGAATAATCAACGAAATTTGATTCAAAAATATGCGCGTTCCTGTGAGGAGACACTGAACAAACTGCGTATCGTTAAACGATTCGCGTGCTCCTGCATGGAGGCACCGAATAGCCCTCCGACGAGGCACCGAATAGTCCTGCGAGGGCGCTTCGCGTGTTCCTGTGCAGAGGCACTGAATAGCCCTGCGCGGGCTAGTTACGTGATGCGCGTACTTCTGAGCAGAGGCAATGACTGAATGCCCTACGCGGGCTCATGTGATCCTACGCGGAGACACTGACGAGCCCTCAGCGGGTTCGTTACATGATTTGAGTTCTCCTACCCAATGAATAAATAACCCTATGCGGGTTATCTATATAATAACAGTGATTCAGCACCGACACTCTAAATAACCCTACGCAGGCTTTTTATATAATCGATGTGATCTTGCACTGATACTAGTAATAACCCTACGCGGGCTATTTATATAATAGCAGTGATCCAGCACCAATAACCGTCGGAATAACCCTACGCGGGCTATTTATATAATAGCAGTGATCCAGCACCAATAACCGTCGGAATAACCCTACGCAGGTTATTTATATAATCGCCGTGATCTTGCACCGATACTCGTAATAACCCTACACGGGTTATTTATATAATCGACGTGATCCTGCACTGATAGGAGTTCTCTTGTGCGAAGACACTGAATAAGCCTGCCAACTCAATTTGACGTTCATGCGTGGAACGTGCTCGCTAGAGGAGAATGCGCCATTTGAAGACGCCAAACTTCTATCAGCGAGGGTGAGGCTCTGAAGACAGGCTCGAGGCATTGAGATTCCACAAGCTTGCATAGTGCTCACGAGCTTCTTCGTCTGATTGTACCACGATCTGAATATTCAGTGAACATGGTTTCGAAATAATAATGCTTACCACTGCAGCTTGCAATTTGTAGAGGGTTGTATGACTATATACTTCGATATATCATATATTGGATATTTATATATCAATATATACTGCGGCGTATATATTTACCTCCCCTTTTATTTAGGGGAAGTTAGATTTTCAGTACCACTCGAGGCAACTACATTACATTAACTACAAATGAAACACCACGAATTCCCACATTCGAAAAATATATAATGTAAGATGTATGCATATACACACAATATATATAAACAACCGGTATAGCAAAATATACTCAGATCAATCTAGATTTAGGCAATAAAAACGATAATCTATACTAATATATAAAGCTGAAGAGTTTGTTTGTTTGTTTGTTTGTTTGTTTGTTTGTTTGTTTGTTTGTTTGTTTGTTTGGTTGAACGCTATGATCTCAAGAACTACAGATCCGATTTAAAAGTTTCTTTTAGGGTTAGATAGCTCATTTATCGAGGATGGCTATAGGCTACATATCATCACGTTAAAACCAAAAGGAGCTGAGCACTAATGAAGAATGTCTCAAAATCGGGCTACTTTGGAAGCTTCCGCTGCGTGTTAATGTCAGTATTATACGCGTTGCCATGGTAACGCGATAACATTCTATTAAAAATATTTTCATTGTTTATTTTGTATTCCTATTCAAAAAGTTTATTCTACGTTCGTTTTGTTTTCGATATTTAATTATACGTATTACGTTTATATCGCAAACATTTCTTAAGTTTATTTTGTGTTGTTATTCAGAAAGTTTAGTAGTAATAAAATATTCGTCCAATAATACAGTCGAAGGAATTAATCCATACAGCCAATTCTGAAGTTGTCAATATAGTTAGTTTTTTTCTTTTATGTCCAAGTTAATGTAAAGGTATAAGCGCCGAATCCTCTACATAATATAACGTAATTTTTTATCTTCTTAATCTTCAAGACCATAGAATTAATGTTTTATGGTTTTATTTTTCATTCATTTCACTTATGCAAAATAAACGAACGATATTATATAATACGCAACCAATTTCTACACGATATAGAATCATGTAACACAATATTATGAAAAAATATAAAATCCACTACCTGACAGACTGAAATCCCGCCAAACACTCTTATTAAAAAACTCTATTCTACATTAGTTTTGTTGCCAATTTTTTATTTGTGATATATTACGTATTATAAAAGTAAAATGAGTGTAATTTATATTAAAATAAATTATTTTTGGCGAATAAAATCTGTGATGCTACAAACATGAAATTTTTTTTTAACTCTGTCGATATGTCTGTTTTTTTTTATTTGTTCCGGGTAATCTCCGAAACGACTGGACCTATTTGAATGTTTTTTTTTCTTCTTAGAAATGACTACGCTTAACAGCTTCACCGGACTACAAGTAATATTTGAACGGGAATTCTACGGGCAAATAAGTAACGAATTAGCTGTTTTATTTAATATTGTTCGATAATGTGTAGCTTCATATTTTCTTATATAGTGTGAGCACTGAGGGTGATATATAGTTTAAAATTCCAGTTATATGGCGATCATAATCCCATCCCATTCGATACACTATTAGTATTCACAGACATAATGTACACGTTACCTGTTACAGTAGATGATGTGCGTGTGATACAAATATTTTTGAAATAGTATTATTGTAATTTACACTAGATGTGTAATCACAATTTTAAATTTATTTAATATATTAAAAAAAACGCGTGCGAAGCCGCGGGTAACAGCTTGTATTTTATAAAAGAGCAGTACTTCATAAAATGACCAGAGATTAAAAATAAATCCGAACGGGTTAGCATAAAAACTGCTATTAACACTAAATAAAATAGTCAGTTCTTAAAACAGACGTAGCTTGTACTCAAGTGATCGTTTTCCAACGAAAGGTATCGTTCTTTTGTTCCTCAGTAAAAAATAGGTTAATATATAAGTAGCTACGCACGTACAATACTTTTTACCAATCCTTTCAGCAACATATTAACACTCTTCATATACTTGAAAAGTAGAAATACACTATTTTCTGGAAAATATTAATCACACTATTATTACTGTCTTTTATGTACACATAAAATATTTTTCACTTTTATGCAAGTATTTCACTTGCACGTCTGTTCTCGGCGGGGAACAAGGCGCCAATGAAGTTAAAAGATGGTGTCGCTCTAAATACACCTCTCTGCCATGGTGGGGTGAGACACAAGTAAGGTATTTGACCGGAAGTTAGTGATATTTACTGTCAAAAGTGGGCATGCTGGCAGGAAACGGAAGTGCCTATCTCATAAATAAGCTTCGAATAAGGTCAAGTCAAATTAATAAAAAATTATTTTACTTGTAGTAATTACATATAGGATTTAATTAAGCTAGTTATTCTCGTTTTATGGTTGAATTTAAAGCTGTTCCAAAATTAGGGGGGTCTACCCAGTACAGTAAAAATTGGTAAGGTATCTATGAGATATAAAAGTTTGAAGAACTTTTTTTTTAATTTGATCCACAAACTAGACGTCATACAAACAATTAATTCCCTTACATTGGCGAACATAAATATAAATCTGAATGCAAGTCCTAAAACAGTGAACACAGCTTGAGCAATTGAATTTCAAGGAACAACTAAATATGTCAACAAATTGATTTATGCCATTGTACTCAAAAACCATACGATAAAGCGGAGATTGTTGACCAATATAAATTCTGCAGTGAGGTGTCATGAAAATTTTCCTATTTATTATACGACTCCTAAGATGGGGCACTACAATATTAACTTATTGAAGTAAGTCATCGCAGTCAACTAAACCATTAATCAATTTATATAGAAACATTATATCTGCTGTATTACGTCTATCACAATGTAACAATATATTAAACTGGTACATTATACAAATGAATATGATGAATATGGCGGGTTCAAAAGCGTTATTAATTACAGGTAAAAGACATGAAAGAGTTTGAATTTGACCCAGCCAGTACGGTACTGAATATCTGCCGCATGTACGTCGAGTTGGGCAGCAACGAACGGTTCTGCGCAGCCGTCTCTAACGATGGACGATCTTATTCGCCGCAGCTGTTCACTTTGGCCGAAGCAGTCCTAGGTGAGTTTCTATCATCCAATAAACTATACTAGTGATCGTCAAACTTCGACCATAATTTATCTAGTTTTCCAAGTTTCAGTATTATGTGAGAAAAAAATTGGTTCTCTTTTCTCGACTTACTACGCTGTTGTCCTAGCAAGGTCTTAACAGGTTCACTGGACTGCTAAAAAATAAAAATTGAACTATTTGCAAATTTTATTGATAATACTAAAGTTTGTCAATAGCAAATAAGCAACAGAACAATAAAGAAAACAGAGAAGAAAATGATAATGAACTTTTGTCTCTGCCTTATATAAATAACTCATTAATTTTGGAAGTTTCAACACAATGGATCGCGATGATACTTGATAAATATACATTTTGTTAATGTTAATTTTAAGTCAATGCTTATATTTCTGAAGTACCAGTGACACAAAAAATGACACATTTCTGAGGACACAAAAATTATACACTGTATAAAAACATTTAGTTGTGCCTTAGATACAAAATTGCATTATCAACCTGTATCTGACAGCAAAATGATATTTCATAGATGAGGTTTATATCGAAATCTGCATTTAAATCCATCACCGTCAATTTAAAAAGAAAAAAAGACATTCGTAACTACAAAACACAAGAATACACAACATTTAAAAATTAAAAGTGAGAACAAGTAAAACAAAATGGCAATCATCATGAAAAAGTAATAAAGAATTAAAAATTGTAATCTTACATTTTTTGGATTTGTTTTATATTAGTCTATGCTATAAATACGAAAATAATTTAAAAACCTTCCAGTTAATTAATTTTTGAAGAAGTTATAGGTATTAAAAAAAATAGGTAATGTAACTCATAACGTTTTTGGGTTTGGTAAATAAAAATTGAAATATTCCTGATAAAAATGTTTTAATGGTGTTAAAGAAAAGACGGAAATGTAAAGTAAGAAACAGCCAAATTGAAAGAGGTCAGTTTTAAAATTGGTCGATATATAGGTATACCTATACCTATATGAAATAAAGAATAACATACTATATATTTGTTTCGCCATTATGAAAATGTTTCTATCTTAACATATGCTGAAGTAACACAGGGCATTCAGCCGTGATTTCTATTTGGAACCCAGAGATAGTCACGGTCCTTCAGGAATCCTACTTAAAGACTATAAAATAATTATTATATACATGCTCTAATGTAATATGCATATGATGAAACAAGAATACATTTACAAATAAATAATTGTTGGGTGCATAATAGTATCACAATTTTATTGATAACTAGCTGTTGCCCGCGGCTCCGCACGCGTTTTTTTTTAAATATATTAAATAAATGTAAAATTTTGATCACATATCTAGTGTAAATTACAATAATACTCTTTCAAAAATATTTGTAAGTATCACACACACATCATCTACTGTAACAGGTAACATGTACTTGTACATTATATATGTGAATAAGAATAGTGAATCGAATGGGAAGAGGTTTATCATCAGCCACATAACTGGAACTTTAAACTGCTATATATGACCCTTAGTGTCCACTTACAATATATAAGAAAGTAATGAAAATATTAAGCTATTCAGTTTCGACCAATATGTGTTAAATCTTTTATTATATAGATATAATATGTCCATAGTGTCGATATAACTAAGTTATTATCATACCTTGCTATAATTTAAATCACATATAAACATATGAATTTCAATTACAACAGCGATACCCTTGGTGTTACAGTTGTTCATAGGCGACGTTAACCACTTACCATCAGGTGGGCCGTCAGCCTGTTTGCTGCCTTTTGGTATAAAAAAATCTTGGAGTCCAGTACAGCTCGTGTATGTTTACAGTGAACAACATATTTTTGATTAATTTCACATGGACGAAGGCACGGATAACAGCTTATCACTACATAGTGTAAGAAAAAGTCCTGTTCCACGTCTGTCTATATGTCTGTTCGCGATAAGATACTACAGAACGCATCTTCATGCCGTTTTCACCAATATATAAAATGATTATTGGGCAAGGTATAGGTATAGTTTGTCTTATTATCAGGGCGGGCAACGTCTGCTGAACCCGCTAGCTTAAAATAAAACAGCTAATTAGTTACTTATTTGTCCGTAAAATTCCCGTTCAAATATTAGTTGTAGTGCGGTGAAGCCATTAAGACCTTGCTAGATCAATAGCGTAGTCATTTCTAAGAAAAAAAACCGTTCAAATAGGTCCAGCCGTTTCGGAGATTACCCGTAACAAATAAAATAAAACAGACATATCCACAGAATTAAAAAAAATGTTGATATTTGTAGCATCACGGATATTTTTAATATAAAATACACTCACTTTACTTTTATTATACGTAATATATCACAAATCAAAAATTGGGTACAAAACTAACGTAGAATAAAGTTTTTGAGGAGTTTTTGGCGGGATTTTAGTCTGTCATGTAGTGGATTTTATATTTTATTCATAATCTTGTCTTACTTATCTGTATATTGTGTTAAATTGGTAGAGTTTTATGTAATATGGTTCGTTTATTGTGCATAAATGAAATGAAAGATAAATAATACCGCGAAGCATGAATTCTGTTGTCTTGAAAATTAAGAAGATAAAAATTTACGAAATATTACATAGAGGATTTGGCGCTTATACCTTTACATTATCTTGGATATAGAGAAATACTACCTATATTAACTACTTCAGAATTGGCAGTATGGATTAATTCCTTTGACTATCTTATTGGATGAATATTATTACTACTAAACTTTTTGAATAGCGACACAAAATAAACTTTAGAAATGTTTGTGATATAAACGTACCACGTATAATTAAAAATTGGAAACAAAAATAACGTAGAATTAACTGTTTTAATAGGAACACAAAATAAACCATGAAAATATTTGCGAGAGATTGTTATCGCGTTACCATGGCAACGCATATAGTACTGACATTAACACGCATCGAAAGCTTCCAAAATAGCCCGATTTTGAGACATTCTTCATTAGTGCTCAGCTCCTATTGGTTTAAACGTTATGATATGTAGCCTATAGCCATCCTCGATAAATGAACTATCTAACACTAAAAGAAACTTTCAAATCAGATCTGTAGTTCTTGAGATTATCGCGTTCAACCAAACAAACAAACAAACAAACTCTTTAGCTTTATATATTAGTATAGATATTGTTTAGTACGTACAGTCTTGAAGTGAAGTAGTTTGACTGTTGAACATGATTTCAATGTTGGTACATACCTTTACTAAGTGATTTTGGTAACAATAACATGACGATGAAAGGAAACATCATGAGGAAACCTAAACTTAAGAAATTTTCTTGTCACTCTATTTATTGTATATGGGAAAATACAGAACTGGGGATTGGACACATTGGGATTTCTCAGAGTTTAAAAATTTCAATACATCATGGGCTATATGTGGGCTCATACTTTCATTCGGGAAGAGGTTTATGGTCCTGCAATGGCTTAGAGGCTGATGTGATGATGAACGTAAATTCTATTTACTTATATTTAATTCCTTTTTTCAGTTCGTATCGGTGGCGGTGGTCTGATAGGCTCTCTACAAGAGGTCGCCACCCGAGTAGAGGCATTTGCTGAACAACGCCAACGGGATGAAGAGATCCTGGCAAATGCTCCCGATGAGTTTCTGGATCCAATTATGAGCACTATAATGATGGATCCAGTCATATTGCCGAGTTCTCGCACAACAGTGGACAGAACAACTATTGCACGGTAAATAAATATTAAAAACTAGGAGCCGCAAATTGTTTACTTCGTCTGCGTCTGTGGTTGTCAAGCTTCTTTAGGGGGGGTCCCAAAGCTTCTATAGCGGAGTTGCAAAAGGTTGGGAAAGCTACTGCAATAAAAAAAAAAACAAAGTTTTAAAAGATTTATTGTGAAACAACTATAGGCGGAGGGTAAACCTGATTGTTGGCGTGGCGACGCAAAACACGAACTTTGCACTATTAACGAAACGCACAAAACAATTGCAACCCTATCTGTATAATCATAAGATTCAAACTGTTTTGTTGGCCACTCATTCTAATAGTGTTACACGGCGCGCGCTGACGTCCTAGCGCCCTTTGATAAATGCCGCCAAAAATACATCGTATGCGTCTAGTTGAATTTTTGTATTGAATACAAATGAATATGTAGGTTATAAAATAAATAGTCATTACTTTATGGAACAAATTCGTCATGCTTTATCTTTTCCTTACGCCATAGGTAATTCATATCGTAATATGTTCTTTTATGCTTATAACTTATACAAATCAATTTTGATGTTTCACATCTGCCAGGCGTCCCGTGACGGTTCAATTGTTTAAAGAACATTGTTACCCAAAGGACAAATCATTTGTATCAAAACAAACGATAAAATAAATGTAAAGTCTCTTCCATCTTAAACATTTGTATCAGATTAACAAAAATTAAAAAAAAAACTTATGAGAACTTATGTATTTATCCGTAACCCTAATTATGAAAATGAATAAGTTGTTGAATGGAATATTTGTCACAAAATAAAATACATGAAAAAAAAACAATGGGTATAATATATAATCGCATAATATAATTGCATAATATATCTTCATACTAAAGAGGCCATGTCATGAAAGAGGTTGAAAAACACTGGTATAGAATAATATTTGCACGGAACTCGATTTGTTTTTCTACAATAAAAGTAGCCTAACTTAATCCATATAACATCAGCTATCTGCCAGTAAAAGTCTTGTCAAAATTAGTTCATTTTGGATATTAACTTGAAACAAATGGACAGACAGATAAAAAATTTAGAATTGTAGTTTTTTGTTGTACGTTCTGTATATATACTTTAATATCTATTTAGTGACATGCTGTTATTTTGAAGTTATAAATAGACATTTCAATTTTATGTATTTTTATAGACTACGCGTCGTCTGCTATCTAGTTCTAGTGTGAATAATTTCATTTCATAGGAAGTTACGTGTTCTATCTTAATTGTATCCTTACATTTAAAAATGAGCTATAATGAATTTAAATCCTTTATATAGCATATTTAATTATTTTTTTTATAATTTTATCTCTTTTTGTAACCAGAGAAATTCATATTGTACCGTCCTTAAGGTTTCTAGTTTTGTTTTTACGATCTTCATATTTTACATGTACACAATTTGAAGATCTTAAAAATAAAGTAAAATATTGGATTTAGCCCGTTTTAAAATGTAACGTATTTATAAAAAAAATCAATTCTTTTTGAATGTATCAGCATAAGACTATGACCATTTGACACTGAGTTTTTGGTAGATGGTTTTAGTCTACTTATTTTCTGGATCTGATTGACCAATCGCCATTTTTCTATAGCCCAACGAATCATAAATCAGCAACTAATTGTATAAAATATTATTTCAGGCACCTTCTAAGTGACCAATCGGATCCATTTAACAGATCGCCTCTATCGATGGATCAAGTAAAGTCCAACACGGAGCTTAAGGAGAGAATACAGGCGTGGATCACTGAGCAGAAGCAAAATATTGCTCAAATTAGGACCAGAAATAATTAGATTTAGTATGTGTACATGAACATTCGCTAGGAAAGCTAGTATTTAGCGTGTCTAGTAAGTAGATTTCTTACTGAATGCAATATTACAAATTAAATTGTAAAAAAACTTTATTCACACCATCAACTATTTTATTATTCTTGAATTCTACACTCTGATAAGCTAATTTCTGTACTATATGTTGTCGAAAAAAAAAATTTGATTATACTGTCAGTTATGAGTATTTATTTTTATATAGTTTACACTGCCCTAGTGCACTATTTTTTGTATTCTACAACGCGTTACTATGAGCATATTTTTTTTTTTTTTCGAACTATGTTATTGACCTAGCAAGGTCTTAACAACTTCACCGGACTACAAAACATATATAAGGATACATATATAAAGTAACAAATATATAATCATTTATATACCTACATGCTCATTTTTATTTTGGTGTATAATGTATGTATTTGATAAACAGAAGTTTGACACAGTGTTTCCTCATTGGATACATGAAATATAGGTATGAAATTTGTTGTTGAAGTTCGACTATATTTAATTTTCATATTTCTATTTGAAGGAAAAATCGAACTACAATTCTTTTTTATTGATAACAATATCTCGATTTCTGTTAAAGAAAATTGGTCGAGAAACGAAGTAGGGTGATGTTCTAAACTGTTTTACCCAATGATACCATAACTGAAACGCTGTGGATACGTTATAAAGCCTTCGACAACGCCTTGTTAAAATTTGGCTAGTTAGCTTACTTTTGACGCCTGTTCCGTCAATCCGCCCGTATTTAAACAACATATAACTTCTATTTCACCACCGATATTGAGAATATGCCATCTTACTTCCACATTTTACCTAGGACTGTGTGGCGTTACAATATTACTTTACATCTGTGTGCGTTATTGTGCCATCTGTTTTGTCAAAATATCATGTAGGTAACAACAGCTTTTTACTTACAATATCATTGCTTTTATATCTGCCTAATTGTATATAGAACGCAGATGAGTTGGTCGCTAAAACGTTTCTTTACTATGAAGGATATGACGTCACTACTCTAAACGTGATACGTTTTTAATGTAGATTTAATCGATCCCTCGAGAAAAGTTTTTTTGGGTAAAAGGTACCTTATGTCCTTTTTTGTACATGTGAAAACGTCCACGGAAAATTAAATTAAACCGATCAGGTTGAGTACTGAAAGCGTAACAAACAACTTCATTTTCGTATGTATAACATTAGGTTAAGATATTAACCGGATATAAAAATGAAAACTAGAAGTAACTTAATTCTCTTCAGTTTTTTATAGGTTTATACTTAACCCTTGCTAAACGGTGTAGAAATTACCTAACTTAATGTTACGCGGCTCATTATTAATTTTTTTATATCACTGTGTGATAACATCTTTAACCGAAGCTAAGCTGCGAGCAACAACTAGTTATCTATAGTTCTGAATGAATTCACTTCAAAATCTTTATTGTATATTTTTACGGCTTAGAAGCAGGTGTATAACGGCCACCTCACCTAAATATGGCCTAGAAAGGTTACCGGTTGTATAGTGCAGTAGATTAATTTAAAATGGTAGCTACTGCTAGCCACAAACAATTTCTTCACGGTGTTGTCTTTATCAAAAAATCCCAGTTTGTTATCACACATGGGTCAATGTGATATCCAAGCATTAAAAAAATATATTAATATTCCTTTTTTGTTATACGGAAATATAAATAACTAAATTATACTTCAACTATGCACGCACTTTAAGTTATTTTGTTAAAACGTATACTATCATAAATATATAATTAAAAATGCAATAAATGTGTGTGATATAATTAAATAAAAACTAAAATATCATTATATCTATTCAGTTGCTAGAAAAGTTGTACTGTCAATAAATACATGATAAATAAACATATAATTTGAACATTCCTTTAAATACCCCACATTTATTTTTTTAGTGTAATACATTTTTATGTAAATATTACTTTATTAATCAACAGTTCCTTTAATTTTGTTTCAATATATGAAATGGAAACATTGGTGAACGGTGTTATTGCTTGCGGGTTATTTTTAGTTAGACGTATGTATATTTTTTGTGATAATATACTTTATCTTTAGTTTATTTCGTGTTGTAATAGATACATTTTGGTTGTAATTAATATAAAGTATAATTAATTATTTTTCAAATGTTATGTTGATATACACATATCAAAATTCTACACTTAAGATGACCATGATTTGACCAACTTATGTACACTGAAAATGAGACAAAGCATATTATACCCATAATAAAATAATTTTAATAATCATGACTATCCTTTTTCAATGCTCAAGTGTTAAGCGAAACCAGTATCATTAAATAAACTAATCATATTAAAAAAATAAAGTATTAGGAGTACGTAAGTTCGTGCTTCTCGGGCTATCACCCTGTTAAAGGTACATCAGAAAGATGATATTATTTTCTTCCTTGACCGGGAATAATTTGTTTTGATTGTTTAGGATTAAATGAATATGAAACATACGAATTAAACGAGTTTTATTTTCTACTAGCTGTACCCGCAACTAGTCAAAATTTTTTGAGTATGTACAATAATAGAAATGCTCTTTAACAAAAATTAAATACGACACGCCACTTACAGTAACATTTAACGTGTACATCTATACTAATATTATAAAGCTGAAGAGTTTGTTTGTTTGTTTGGTTAAACGCGCTAATCTCAAGAACTACCGGTCCGATTTGAAAGTTTCTTCTAGTGTTAGATAGCTAATTTATCGAGGATGGCTATAGGCTACATATCATAAAACCAATAGGAGCTGAGCACTGACGAATAATGTCTCAAAATCGGGCTATTTTGGAAGCTTCCGCTGTGTATTAATGTCAGTATTATATGCGTTGCCATGGTAACACGATAATATTCTATTGCAAATATTTTCATGGTTTATTTTGTGTTCCTATTCAAAAAGTTTATTCTACGTTAGTTTTCTTTACAATTTTTAATTATACGTGTTACGTTTATATCGCAAACATTTCTAAAGTTTATTTAGTGTTGCTGTTCAAAAACTTTAGTAGTAATAATATTCGTCCAATAAGACAGTCGAAGGAATTAACCCATACTGTCAATTCTGAAGTTATCAATATAGGTAGTTTTCTTCTATATCCAAGTTAATGTAAAAGTATAAGCGCTAAATCCTCTATATAATATTTCATAAATTTTTACCTTCTTAATTTTCAAGACCACAGAATTCATGCTCCGTGGTATTATTTTTCATTCATTTCACTTATGCACAATAAACGAACCATAAAACGTCACCAATTTAACACAATATAGAGACAAGTAACACAATATTATGAATAAAATATAGAATCCTCTACATGACAGACTGAAATCCCGCCAAAACCTTTATTCTACGTTAGTTTTGTTCCCAATTTTTGATTTGTGATATATTACGTTTTATAAAAGTAAAGTAAGTGTATTTTATATTAAAATAAATACTTTTTGGTGAATAAATATACCTGTGATGCTACAAATATCAACATTTTTTTTTTAATTCTGTCGATATGTCTGTTTTTATATTTGTTTCGGATAATCTCCAAAACGGCTGGACCTATTTGAACATATTTTTTTTTCTTAGAAACGACTACGCCATTGATCTAGCAAGGTCTTAACAGCTTCACCAGACTACAAGTAATATTTTACGGGCAAATAAGATATTAATTAGCTATTTTATTTTAATCTAACGAGTTCAGCAGACGTTGCCCGCCCTGATAATAAGACAAACTATACCTAAACATTGCCTAAGAATCGTTTTATATATTAGTGAAAACGACATGAAGATGCGTTCTGTAGTTTTTGATCTTATCGCAAACAGATATATAGACAGACGTGGAACAGGGCTTTGTTTTACACTATGTAGTGATGAACTGTTATCCGTGCATTCGTCTTTGTGAAATTAATCAAAAATATGTTGTTCACTGGAAATATGCGCGTGTGACGTGCGCTGTACTAGACTCCAAGAATAAATATAATTGAAAGTCATATGTTTATATGTAATTGAAATTATAGCAAGGTATAATAATAACTCAATTATATCGACACTATGTACATAATATACCTATATAATAAAAGATTTAACACATATTGTTTGATAATGTTTAGCTTAATGTTTTCATTACTTTCTTATATAGTGATAAGTGAGCACTGAGGGTGCTATATAGCAGTTAAAAATCCAGTTATGTGGCTGATGATAAATCCCATCCCATTCGATACACTATTAGTATTCACATATATAATGTACACGTTACCTGTTACATGTAGTAGATGATGTGCGTGTGATACTTACAAATATTTTTGAAAGAGTATTATTGCAATTTACACTAGATGTGTGATCACAATTTTAAATTTATTTAATATATTAAAAAAACGCGTGCGAAGCCGCGGGTAACAGCTAGTTAGATATATAAATACTAACATGCCAAATGAGGTTTGTCATCAGCAACATAATTGGAACCTTAACCCACCTTATAACTACGTCAATGCTCACATTGTATAAGGAACTAATGAAACAATAACTTAAAATATTATTATAAAGATTTACATTACATTTAATATACATTGCCATTATAATTAAGATTTTGTTACTATACAAAAAATAAACGCTTGTCTGTTCTTCAAGAACTTTTATTATGGAACTCTTTATGTAATATGTTTATGATCTAAGATCTTATTAGGAAGTCCTCTTTTATCATTAAAGTTACTAATAATTATAATGTCGAATTTTAAAACAATATGATGATAATTATTTCTTTATTTCAAAATAAAGAATGAGTTGAAATCTTGCTAACTTTGATGCAGATAAAGTCGCGGGTAACAGCTAGTCTTAAATAGAATAATCACAATTAATATTTATATCGCCATCTACTAATGAAAGTCCCGTGAAAATCAGTTTAACCGTTTTGGTGTTAGCACAGCAGGGGAAGCCACGGTTAGCAGCTAGTCTAAATCAAATTACTTTTTATAAGGTCGGCTATCTGCCAGTGAAAGTCCCGTGAAAAACGGTTTATCCGTTTTGGAGAAAGCACTGTGGGTGAAGCCACGGGTAACTGCTAGTATAAACTAAAGTTGCCCAAATTACTTTTTATAAAATCAGCTATCTGCCAGTGAAAGTCTCGTGAAGACCGTCTCGTCTAACTGTTTTGGAAATAGCATTGTGGACGAAGCCGCGGTTAACACCTAATCTACTTTAGAGTAGCCTCAGCAGCTGCTGTAATTTGAGCTATTAAACAAACCAATAAGACGAAAATTAAAATTCATGTTCCTATCATTAAACGTTTTATAAAGCATCCCCACATTTGGATCCCTATTGTTGTAATTTTTTAAAATAATATTTATATATTATAACTAAAAATTTACTCGTTTATTTTTTCTCTACTTAAAATATAATTAGTAAACATATTAAAATTTGATTCGAAAAAACTTTTATTGGACAAATAGGTAAGTTTTATTAAAGATATATATTATTAAACAGATGTAGGTATTTGATTAATGAAAATTAATATTAAATATGCAATTGTACCCTCTCCATCCTCTATCTCAGAAACGATTACAGGTATAAAAAAATATTTAATACAGAAGATAAAGAAATTTTATTCTCTACAATATTCATTATGTATTTAAATAGCATTAAACCCATAGGAACCGAGTTATTTGCAAAAAAAAAAGTTTTTGTCCCCTTTAACTTCGAATAACTTATCGCGCGAATATAAGAATTCATGAGAGTTTTGAGAAAAAGTGTAGATTAAAAAAATAAAGGATTATGCAAGTTTGTAGGTGTCTAGCTTATTATCTCTTATTCCAGGATGAGCTTATTTTTGGATTTATACGACTAAACTACTATATAATAAACGTAGCTTTTAAATTTACGACCTGTACACAGTATTTCAAAATAATCTGTGGTATTATTAGCCTAATCTGTGGTAGTAGACCACAGTGTTGACATGGCGGAGTAATCAGCTGTTAATTGCAATACTAAATAATAGTTTTTTATAACATTGTAGATATGGTTATAGGCCTTTTGTTTTAAGTAATTTATATCTATTTTTTATGTATTCGTACAAATACTTTAACAAAGTTAAATGTTTATTTACCAAAAGATAAAAACTAATGGCGCGATGTCTCTTGTCATCTGTCAGCTTCATTCATCCATTGTGCAGAAAAAATGTGACTAGTACGCTTTGTAATTCTGTTTTTATGCAATAAGTGGTTGTTGAATATTAGTATACCCGTAGTTTATTCCCAAATCGTATTATTGTGGTGTTATTAACTGATTTGCGCAATAAATGCCGAGCTTATGTGTGACTATAGTTTATGGAACCCCAGAAATTATACAAAGAGTGAATGCAATGTTGGCGAGTAAACTTGCTAGTGTGTTCATACAGTGATAACTGTGTTTTGTTAGTGGTGACGAAACGGATGTTTTTTTTTACTGTGAGAATCTGCTGAGAGTGATAATGTCGGGTCGCGTCCGGAAACAGTCTGACTGCCCTGTAGGCAAGCAAGGGCCTATGCGAGCAACCCTTCCGGTGTCATCGGTGATGAAACAGAGTAGTGGATTTAAGAAAAACGCTAGCAATAGTCCGACGTTGTCCCCTACCAACGTCTGGCGGAGGATATCTCCCGATCATGCCTTATCTGGTCAGAGAAGTCCAGGAGCTGTCAACTACAAAGGTAACATGAAAGAAATGTTCTATTAATTTCTTACTTGGTACCATTGTAATGTTCTGTGTTGGACACAAAGATTGATGAATGTTTATTTATCATAACAATGTAGCACTGCTTTATCCTCTTATAAATAAAATGTATTTTTAGTCCAAATATTAATTCATTATGATAAGGTATATTATTGATTACATTTTCAATAACTATTTGATTAACTAGTCAAAATATTCAAAGTGTTTTGTGTAATGTTGTATTTACATGTTAAGTAAAATCTAGGCCCCTTTCTTACATTTTTTTTTTACTGACTGTGCTATTGGCCTTGCATTGCCTTTACAGCTTCACCGGACTATGCTTTGTTAAAAATTAAAATGTATTTATATTTTATAGAGAATAGACTTACAATTTTTGCATTTTGCTAAAATTAATAAAATTCAGTATCTACAATATAATTCTTGAACACTGACTATTAAGAGATTCCTTTATTAGTATATTATCTGTAAATGCTATCTACATGTATATGATAAGTGATATTCATGTTATATTTAATTAGCTGTGCTTTTTATTATTTTCACATTTAATTCTATGTATAAAAACAGTGTATTAAGCAAGCAATTGTATTAGCATTCAATATAGAAAATTTATAATATATTTGGAAGTTCAGTTCCATTTTCTGAAATGCAATATGGTACTGCAGCATCTGGTCGTTGTTCACACTTTGAAGACAGGTATCTGACTCTCAGTACAGGGCATGTATTCAAAACACCAGTTAACAGGGTCTTAGACACATCCTTATTTTAATTTAGTCAATATCCATCTCCCCAAAACTAAATTGATTCTAATAAATTAGTCACATATCATCAAATTTTAATGATAGAGTAGTTATCTCAACAGACTCTTTGTAGTGATTTTCACATCATGGTCTTACTTGGTTATCACTAAAGTAACTAATCTCTTTATATTAATACTCATTTGTTTACTACCAGATATTTTACCTCAACCAAACCACAACACAATATAGTATGAAGGTCAATTTGTAATAGTATATTAATGTAAGAAAAACAACTAGTAATATAAAAAAAAAAACAGTAAAATAATTTAAGACACCACCTAATACTTTTAAGAAAATTTAATTATTTAAATAGTATTATTATTTAAGTAGAAGTAAGAAATACCACTAGTAATATTTAAAAAAAAGTAACATAATCTGATACACTACCCAATACTTTTAAGGAAATTGAAGTATGAGCTTACTTTTGAACAGCAAATTCAAGTTTCATGCAGTTTCTAATGGAGTTAATCAAAATTTATTGAAAACATTCATGTTTATTGGATATCCTATTACTAAATTTTATCAGATACCTTCCTTATAATTTAATAACAAGAAATAAAAAAAGTGTGTGTGTACTTATGTACATGCATTAGATATTACACTTCTTTGGAGTAACAAGATAAAAAACTTTTCAAAAATTTTATCTTTTGCCATATTCTATGTTTGTAGAAAAAGTGATACTAATAATAGAAAAAAGGTATTTAATGCATTAAAAGTTTTAATACAAAGAAATACAAACTACGAATACAAGGAACAAAATGTTGACTATATCTAACTTCAGGGTGTCAGTTTTTCTTGACGGTGTGTGCATGCATCGTAATATTTACTCTCATAATTTTTCCCTAACAGGCTAAAAGAAGTATAACTTCAATAAAATTAAATAATAATCAGAAATTATTCTAGCCAAATTCGCAAAAATATTAAATGAAAATAAACCACACAAAATAACTTGCATATGTAAGTGATATATAAAAATATAGTTATATATAGTAAAGAGTTCATATTTTCGATTATAATCACATACAAAACATAAGTTCAATTCATTTTATTTAGTTTCTGTTTAGTCCAACATATCTAAAATACATACATCATTATATGCAAATATCTTTTCTTGTACATATTCTCAATATGTGTGATAATAATAAATGTTATATGGTATTACAGTATATAAACTGTTGCTGTAACAAATTTCATCAAAATCAGTCAGGTAGTTGTTGTGTGATACACTTACAAACTGACAGAAGGATAAAGGTTCCAAAAGAAAAGGAAATGGGTCTTGCCTGTGACTAAAGCTCTCGGAAGTGTTTTTTCTTGAATATATGTAATTGACTTATTTTGTCTTTTTACTCTTTTATTATAAATATTAATATAGCTTAAAAAGTTACTACAACAAAATGATAAATTAATCTACAGTTCTCTTTGTCACATTTTTCTCTCTTATCAATTACTAGCTGTTACCCGCGGCTTCGCACGCATTTTTTAAATATATTAGATGTTTAAAATTGTGATCACACATCTATTGTAAATTACAATAATACTCTTTCAAAAATAACTGTAAGTATCACAGGCACATCATCTACTGTAACAGGTAACGTGTACATTATATATGTGAATACTAATAGTGAATCGAATGGAATAGGATTTATCATCAACCACATAACTGGAACTTTAAACTGTTATATATCACCCTCAGTGCTCACTTACACTATATAAGACAGTAATGAAAATATTAAGCTAAACATTATCGAACAATATGTGTTAAACCTTTTATTATATAAATATAATATGTCCATAGTGTCGATATAATTAAGTTATTATCATACCTTGCTATAATTTAAATCAAATATAAAGATATGACTTTCAATTACAACAGCGATGCCCTTAGTGTTGCAGTTGTTCATAGGCGATGGTAACCACTTACCTTCAGGTGGGCCGTCAGCCTGTTTGCTGCCTTTTGGCATAAATACATATACATATGTATATATTTATTCTTGGAGTCCAGTACAGCGCACGTCACACGAACGACGAATGCACGGATAACAGTTTATCACTACATAGTGTAAAACAAAGTCCTATTCCACGTCTGTATATATGTATGTTCGCGATAAGATCAAAAACTACAGAACGCATCTTCATGTCGTTTTTAACAATATATAAAATGATTCTTGGGCAAGGTATAGGTATAGTTTGTCTTATTATCAGGGCGGGTAACGTCTGCTGAACCCGCTAGTTTAAAATAAAACAGCCAATTAGTTACTTATTTGCCCGTAAAATTCCTGTTCAAATAGGTCTAGCCGTTTCGGAGATTACCCGGAACAAATAAAAAAACACAACAGACATATCGATAGAATTAAAAAAAAATGTTGGTATTTGTAGCATCTCATATATTCCTAATATAAAATACACTCACTTTACTTTTATTACACGTAGTATATCACAAATCAAGAATTGGGAACAAAACTAAAGTAGAAATAAATTTTTTGAGGAGTTTTTGGCGGAATTTTAGTCTGTCATCTAGTGGATTTATATTTTATTAATAATCTTGTGTTATTTGTCTCTATATTGTGTTAAATTTGTGACGTTTTATGTGATATGGTTCTTTTATTTTGCATAAGTGAAATGAAAGAAAAATAATACCACGAAGCGTGAACTCTGTGGTCTTGAAAATTAAGAATATAAAAATTTACGAAATATTATATAGAGTATTTGGCTCTTATACCTTAACATTATCTTGGACATAGAAGAAAAATACCTATATTGACAACTTCAGAATTGGCAGTATGGATTAATTCCTTCGACTATCTTATTGGACGAATATTATTACTACTAAACATTTTTAATAGCAACACAAAATAAACTTTAGAAATGTTTCCGATATAAACGTACCACGTATAATTAAAAATTGGAAACAAAAGTAACGTAGAATAAACCTTTTGAATAGGAACACAAAATAAACCATGAAAATATTTTCGATAGAATGTTATCGCGTTACCATGGCAACGCATATAATACTGACATTAACACGCAGTGGAAGCTTCCAAAGTAGCCCGATTTTGAGACATTCTTCATTAGTGCTCAGCTCCTTTTGGTTTTAACGTGATGATATGTAGCCTATAGCCATCCTCGATAAATGAGCTATCTAACACTAAAAGAAACTTTTAAATCGGATCTGTAGTTCTTGAGATCATAGCGTTCAACCAAACAAACAAACAAACAAACTCTTCAGCTTTATATATTAGTATAGATTATATTGTGGAAATAAATCATTTTCTTTTTTCTAACATATAAAAGTGTCAAATATTTGTTGAGTCAAGATTTAAACAATTGTAACCTTTTATCTTAACTAATATTATTTTTATATCATTGTCAAGATAAAGTTACAGAACAATTATAAAATCATGTTGATGACTCAGTTGTTTACTATATTATTGTATCTCCTTTATTTGAATATGCTTTATAAATGGAAATATAAATTTTATTCTGTACAATGTTTTACCATTTGTAATTTGGCTTAATATTGTTCACATAATAAAAAAAATGGTGATATAATTAACCACATGAATCTATTTTTACTTACCTTGAAATTATTTATCTATCATCAAAAACACCTCTCTTTCAGTTATATACACAGTAGTGAATTTGGAGTCTTGGCTGCCCTAGGCCCCAAGTCATGTAGTAGGTGCCAGCCACCCCTTTTTTAGAGTTATTTCTTATTATCATGAGTGAATTTTTTGTCACAAGTGGCTGCCCCTAATATCTGGCCGCCCTAGGCCCGGGCCTCCTGGCTATTTATGTGGCATTTATGTGATGCCCTTAAAGGGAATCAAAAATATCAAAAAATTGCCATAAAAACTGAAAAAAGATGAAAGAATTAGAGAAAAATATATCTTCATAACCATTATGTTTTTTTTGTATTTTTTAATATGATTAATATGACTATAATATGACGTATACTTTATAGTCTTAATCAGTTATGTATTTCTTTTTTGTCTCTTTCTGTTACTTTGTTATATCAATATATTTTAAAATATAATTTTAAAGTATCAAGTAGTTTTAATATTTTATTTCTCTTTCTGTTTCAATTTCCTTGTTTTTGTAATTTTATGTTAAATCTTCAAATATGTAAAATAGTTTGATACTTAATTTTTTTTTTTTTTTAATATTTAATTTATTGTTGGAGCATGCAGTGGTTGTCTCTTAATATGACTACGTTTATAATGTATCATAATAGTCCTACTTATATTGACTAATGTATTGTCATGTTCACAACCCTAAATTAAATAAATAAATACATTAGATATTTTCGGTTTGTAGAAGTAAATAATAAAATGTTTAAGGTAAAGGGCGGTTTGGAGCAAGTGTTATCAGGCGGACGGCATCACTGGACACACTTTACCATAAGGGGCAATGGTCCAGGGACTATTATCTTCATGCTGGCCAGTTACAAGTTGATAAGTCTACACAAGTATGTTATTTCAATTTGAGTACTTGTTTGAAATTAAATAAATTGTTTTTATTTATGTATCTTTTTGATATTAAGATTGGATTCTGCAATAATTATCAATAACTATCTGTCCTTATTCAAACTTCTTCAAAGAATATGCATCATTATTATGACTGTTTACCTTTAATAAGGATAACCCTCATATTGTTATTACTGATGGTCATGTAATGGCTGAAATTTGTTCATAATTCAGACATTTTTCAAACTATAAATATATAATATAAAGTTCATCAAGCGCTACTTAACTGAAAAAAAAAAGAAAATTGTTATATATTGTATTAGTGTTCGTTTTGAAGTGTGTTATTAGTAATACAGTAGCCACATGAAGCATTCAGTCAGACCCAGTCTTCAGTAGTAGAAACTATTTGTTATACTGATCCAAAAGAGAACTGAGATTCTGCTTGAGGTTGATTATTCATGGCTGTGGGTTATAATTGTCACTTATTATTACATGGATCTATTACCTATTTAATAAGCATGTATCATATAATATTATGTTAATTCTCAGACCGATGATGGTGGAGGAGCATCAGGCCGCTCTTCGCGAGGTTCTGATGATGATAAATTAGATCGTTTTCTTCGTAACCGCCTACAAAGACCTCACAAACCATGCACTTCTGGCGATTATTCTCCCTACACAATGAATTCAGCTATATGTATGTACTAAAGAATCAATACTTTTATTTTCTTTAGGGCATTATTTTGCTTACCTATGCTGTTGGTGGCGATTGACTAAAAAAAAACATAGATTTATATATTTTGAGTCTATATATATGACACTGTTGACTCATTTAATATGTCTTTCAATTAATAAGAATTTTGATTAAGATAGTATAAAAGCATCTACATATCTTCTATTAGGTCTTTACCTATGAAATTGCCGTTTTGTATGAAAAAATTTAAACGATTTTTTTAAATGTATTTTTTATTTGTATTAATCGAAGTAATCACCCATGCAATCAATGTATCTTTGCCAACGCAGTGGCAGTTTATTGATGCCCTTCTTAAAGAAATCAGCTGGACGGGAGACAACAAATTCTTCAAAGGCATTTTGTACTGCCTCTCGGGTATTGAATTTTTTCCCCGCCAAGGAGTTATCCAAATTCTGGAAAAAGTAGTAGTCTGTAGGCGCAAGGTCTGGTGACTAGGGCGTATGACGTAGAACTTCCAACCCCAGTTCTTGCAACTTGGAGACCATAGCAGATAAGCAGTATGAGGTCGCGCGTTGTCGTGCAGGAGCAGCGTAGACGAGCGATTGACCAATGCTGGTTGGAGATGTGCCAGCTTCTCCATCATTGTGTTCAGTTCTTCTCAGTACACATCTGCAGTAATACTCACCCCGTTTGGTAAGAGGCTGTGATGAATCACACCGGCGCTAGGCCACGAAACAGTGACCATCACTTTTCTAGGGGTAAGTATTCGTTTAGGGCGTTGTTTACGTGCTGAACCAGGATCCAACCAACTTGCTGAATGCTTGCGGTTATCAAACAGAATCCATTTTTCATCGCAGGTAACAATGCGGTTCAAAATTCCTTCATTTGTGTGTTTGTTGAGCAGTGCAAGGCACGTCTCGACGCGTACTTCGCGCTGGCGATCATTGAGTTCGTGGGGCACCCATTTGTAAAGTTTTTGTACCTTGACAATTTGACGCAAATGTACCAATATTATTTTGACGCTAAGGTCGAAAGCTGCTGCTAATTCAGCTGTAGATTGTGTATCATCAGCTTCCACAATCGCCTTTAATTCGTCATTGTCGACCAATATTCCATAATTATTCGATTTTTTAACGTATCCATGATGACAAAAAAGATTGAAATGCGATAAAATGTAACACTAATCAATAAACAAATGACTAGTTTTGGAAAAAGAATTCCATGTTTTTAAAATAAAATTAATTTGGAATTAGAATTCTCAGTCAAACAAAAATCATTTTGATTTGAAATGGATAGTACTGCAGAACGGCAATTTCATAGGTAAAGACCCATTATATATCCATAAAACGACTTAAGTTGCAGTGTTACTTTAATATAGGGAGCCTCAATAAAATGAATTACTCGATTTAACGAATCTTTGAAATCTTCTGGGACTGCCAGTAATAGCTAATGTAAAATATACCTTTTATTACAAGTACATTTATCAAGAATGTCTTTATAACTAATTCTAAACATTGCAGAATATAGAACAAGGTATTATAGACCTCTATTTAAGTTTTTTTTTTTTTTTTTTCAATTTATACACTTTACATAACGTATTCTATCTATTATTCCCACTTCATTCAACAACAAACCATGTCAAGACAGCTTCAGACATTTCAAATTCTTGTTAAGACAGTCATTGTTTTTTGATTTTAAGTAATATAACCATTGCTATATCAAATTCGTAGTTTTAAAGTTGCAATGGCTGAGATGTGAAAAGGTGTTCCTTAAATCGTTAATGTAAAGTTGAAATTAATAAACAGGCTTTTTATCTTGTTAAAACGAATCGTAGTTCAACATAACCTCATATAGCAAACATCATTGTAACGAATTAGTCGGTATAACGAATTCCACCTTTCTCTTTCATTTTCGTTACATTGAGGTTACACTATATTACGTAAAGTCCAGAACATTGTTTATGGTATAAGAGTAGACAATTTGCAAATAATGTATATCTGTGTACCACCTTAAAGTGTCCTAACATATCCCTATTTTTACTAGACTTACAGTATATTTATAAAATTTATTACATATACATTGCATTATATCTGTAATTATACTAAATGATTTTTATTTTCCCTATTAGGGTCTCGTTTTGGCAGCGGTAGTGTCCCACTGAGAGCAGCTCGATCATCAGTTGAAGGTCTCAATCAAGAAATAGAAAGACTTGTCTTATACCCAGCAAGTGGCACCCAAACCCCACATTTGGACCGACTGAGAGATAAGGTATATCTTATTAAAGAGGAGAGAGGAGAGTATATTATTATTTCTTTAAAATTTATAATAACTCATATCCTAGGATCCATTTAACTTTATTCATGATAGGGCGGGCGACCTATCATATATTTCTATATAGTATTTTTTTATCAAAGTAAGTTACATTGGTAGGACATTAATCTTCGAATAACACATTTCTAGTATACTAATATAGTAATTGTTTATATCTACGATTTCTAATAGCGTTTTTGGCAATTCTTATACTTTATCAATTGCAAAAGACTTCCCATATCTCACAAAATTTTATAAAACGTCTTTCAATATTTCAGGAAAATGATTTAACAATATCTTTTTTTTACACTTTCCAATGGTTATTACTGACAATTCTACCAGTTCACTTAGGAATTGTGGTATGACCGTCCCATTCTATATACGAAATTCCAACAAAATATGTTGAAATTAAAGAAATAGAGATTTCTACAAGTATTTATGGCAATTGTTGTACCCTATCAGTTGAGGAATATATTATTTTCCCGTGTACACCATTTCATAGAAGTCGTTTAAACCGGGTTCCAATCAACTTTGTACAAACAATAAGATAAACAGATGTGACATTATTCTAGATATCAAATTTGCAGTGTTATTTCTCTATAGTAAAATGATTCAGAGTATTATATATATGTTAATGGTTAATTATCGATTTGTGGGCTTTTCATGTACTCGATATTTAGGCGTATCTGCAATTCTAAATCACAGGATTCATTAAAGAAAAAACTAGAAATTTACCGCTACCAGCTTTTGCTCGCGATTTCGTCCATGTATATATGTGTGTAATAGTTACAAAAGCACTCAGAAAAAAAAAATCGATATCGCAATATTCTTCAATGGTGTTTCGCTCCTATTGGTCCTGGCGTGATTATATGTAACCTATAGTCTTCTTTGATAAATGAGCTATCTAACACTGAAAGCATTTTTAAAACCGGACCAATAGTTCCAAAGATTAGTGCTTTCAACCTACTAAACAAACAAACCCTCCAGTTTTTTTTTTCGATCTGACTACGCTATTGACCTGGCAAGGTCTTAATAGCTTCACCGGACTACCAAACCCTCCAGCTTTATGATATTAGTATAGATTACTACTCTTCCCTCATACTTATCTCCAGTCGTAATTCAAATTACAATAACTTTTGATACAATGGACCGATTTTAATGAAACAAAAAATTAGTGACTCCAGAGGATATGCTTTATAATTTTCTTGCTAAGGCTTTATTATGACCTCAGTACTTTAGCAGTCATGCGTGGTCATATAAACAGACAGACAGACATTTCTAAAAATGATTGAAATGTATTCTATTACTTGTTTCTGCAACCTTTTTTTTTCACGAACATCGAAAAAGTACAGACACGTTAGATTTGCATTCCTATTATATGTATAGGTTTAATAATCGAACGCGGTGCATTTAATACGAAGGTACCTAAACCTTTTTAAAGCAAGTATTCAATACTTTTTTAACTTTTTTGTAATAAAACCGCTAATTTTTATTTTAAGGTTACACCGGAAGGTCATCGAGCTCCACTGGCGGAACTATTAAGGCGTTCTGTCAATACGCAAACCCCACACGACTTGACTCATACGGCTCATTCTTCAGGTAAGTTAAAATGACCATGTTGAATTCTCACTTCCTAAATGATAGTATAAAGTTGAATATGAGTTTGTTAATTTGTTACACTATCACATTCTTACTACTTAACCGTTCATATTGAAACTTTGCGTACACGTTGTACAGAAAAAGGCTTAGGGTACCAGAAAAAAGTACTCTTCCTAAGGAGTAATTCAAATATACATGAATGCAAGTGAAACCGCGGGCAAAGCTAGTAGTCATCTATACTAATATTATAAGAGGTAAAGTTTGTGACATTGCATAGTCCGGTGAAGCTGTTAAGACCTTACTGGGTCAATAGCGTAGTCATTTCGAAGAAAAAAAAAATGTGACATTGTGTGTTTGTGACGTCGTAGGGGGTAATCTCAGGAACTACTGGTCCGATTTGAAAAATTCGTTCAATGTTATATAGCTCATTTATCGAGAATGGTTATAGGCTATTATATATTATCACGCTAAAACCAATAAGATGGGAGCACCAATGAAGAATGTTTCAAAATCGTGTTTTTATTTTCCTTGAAAGCTTCGCTGCGTGTTAGCGTTAGCCCGAAGTCGCGTGCAGGGGCTAGTAATTACTATAAAATTGTATTTCGCTTTGATTCTGTAGTATGAAGTAGCAAACAGGCGTGCAGCTGACATGATGTTAAGTGGTCACACAGTCCCAATATATGTGCAACTAAGCTCATAGGGATTATAAGGCTTATGGATAAATACATGACGATTACTCCATGTAAATGATCCCATAGATATAAATTTTAAATTCTATTGAATAATATACAGCAATGAAACTACTATTTCATACTGTTGTCACTATATATGTTTAAAACATATTTATAATTATAACTTATGTTGAAACAAATTAGATGTCGGCATGTTCTATAGTATTTTAGGTAAACCGTCGAATGAGGTTGCTAAAATGCTATGCAAAATGAGTGAAAGATGATTTGTAAAAGATGTACAAAAGCCTCTAAATGAAATAATAAATTAAAAAAAAAAAACAATATAAATGTATAAAATGAGTTTTTTTGTAAAGTTTTCAAGATTTCACCACTTAACTGATACAGGTACAAAAATAGATATTATATTCATCAAAAAATGTGTACTGTAAAAGCTAGTAAAAAAATTAACTAAAAAAACATACATTTAATGTTTTATACCAGAAATGATAATATAATTAATTATGGGATTAGATACACCATCCCGAGGATCTATCTCCAGTGATGATTCCGCAGAGCTACTCGCTGCAGGTCTCTAAACAAAATTTCAGCTTTCTTTTAGTGAGGAATCCCACACATTTTACATTACATAATATATTATTGCACTATATACACGAGAATGGTTTGTTTCCTCCCCAGCATGTATAACTTAGATTTTTAATGGTACTCCCATACCTGCGTGTATCGTCACGAAGTTTTGTCTATGGTCACACTAAATGCAAATGTGGGAAGACATTATCGTCATGCGTTACGAACTATCGGAATGCGTGGCGACAGACGCAGCACGATAACTTGGCTGGCGGTTTTTACACACATCAAAGGAGTTTAGCGGATTCTAATGTCAAGTCATTGCAAAGACACAGGTGTGGCAACGTATAATCTGTGCCTTTATCGGAATGATTTTTTACGTTAATTTTAGCGAGATAAGTAGTCGAAGCTTCGTTTCGCAGATATGGGCGTAGCATTATAATTGCTCGATTTACTAGATTTACATTTTATTGTAGTGTATAATTTTACACGTCATCCTAGAACTGCGTTTTGTGGCATATTTAAAGTATTGATTTTAATTTTGCTTATGAATACTTAATTGCCTGAATGAATACGGAAATGAATAGATATGTGTAATTTTTTATGTATGTGGTTGTTTTACAGGTGGTAGTGTTTGTTCATCACCTGATCTTGACGGATCGAAACTTGGGACTTCACCGCAGATAAACCGTTTCTTGGCCAGAGAGCCACCCGACGGTTGTGAAAAGGTACAACTGCCGTTTTATCAATCTTTTGTACTATATGAAATATTACTATTTATTGATTATTTTTATTTTAATATCAATTATATCATACATGTATAAATAATTCAGCGCCATTTTAAAAGCCTTCTAATAATAATGATATTTATAGATCATCATAGATAAAGAAACTTGTTGTTGCGCGTTTTTTTAAATCTGTGATATCTTCTAAGGTAATAAATCTATAGATAGTATTCTGTGTCTGTTTAAACATTTTGTGGAAGAGCCGCACTAAAGAGTGAAAGTATGGACTGAGCTCGCCTTTTATCAATAAGTCTTTTTTTTTGCTAGCGACTACCCGTATATTGTCACTGGAAATGACATCTTTCTACATGCATCCGCCAAAAAGGAATGTAATTGTAATGTTCATAGAAATATGTTGTGTTATGTATAATGAAAAGATGATCATTGTCGAGGTTCTTCTTGTTTCTTCTCGGCGACTGGGTTGTTTCTATGAATAAGTGGTAGTTTTGACGTTTATAAGTGCCTTATCTGTTAGGACCTCGGGACCTCAATTGAATAAAGACATTGATTTAACAAAGTCATATTTTCAGGTTAACCTAAAAGCAGGTGAGGGTGCTTATGCAGAACAAGTATCTGTGATGAAGCCCACGATACCAGGATTCACTCTGCGGCCGTCTCTCGGTTCAGCTTTCCAACCGCTCCAGCCGGCGCCGTCTCCTTCTCCGCCAGCCTCCGTCTCACACTGACTTACCCATCATTTCATGTTGGAAGATATAGCTTTATGAAAAACACACTACGTTCTTGTGCGAGTTAGTATTTTGATAGATACATCTGTAAATTGTAACTATGACATAACCCAATCACATTGATCTATAATCCTGTAAAGTGACATGGTATTTTATGTATTACAGATTCTATTTCATTAAATCGTATGGCTAAACAGATCCATCTTCTACCATCGTCGATTGATTGATTAATCTACATGTCGATGTGAGGTTTAATTTATGTGAAACAGTCTAGAGGACAAAAAATTTGTAAAAGTTGACTCTTTAGCCACACTCAGGAAGTATGTACAGGGGAATGAAAGATACACTTCCTGTGGAAGCTAATAACATCAGCTCCTCAATTAAGTATTATTAGTAGTCACCATCATAATACGAACATAAAACATTGATTTTTCAAGTTTCAAGGGAAAAAATTAACATTTTCCCATTTTTTTTATCAATAACATTAAATCAAGTTAATATCTTCTAACCAAACAATAATAAAGAAAATCTAGAAAGAATAACAAAGAAAATATGTAATAAAAAAAAAAGAAAAACAGTGGATGCTGATGTGCTTTTTTTTAACTATGTTCTCTGCCATTATTTATATTAAATGATCGTAAACGAAATATCAGTTATATTGGTAATTCAATTTAATTTTAAACCAAATAAGATAAACAAATTTGTTTTAGTAATAGACTAATCGAAACCTTTAATTTGTAAGTAGTATGTAACATTAATATTTTTTTTTTTCTAATTTTTTTAATTGTGCTGGATAATACAAAAGATTGTTATTAATAAACATAAAATTTACACTTCAATATTTAAAATTATATTATCAAAATTATGAAGACCTTAAATGGTGGGACAAAACTAGAAAAATAATATAACAACAATTAAAGTTTGAATATTTGTAATGTATTTATACCTATTTTCAAGCCAGTTACAATTTACAGATGTGTTACTGTAAGACAGTTCAAAATCTTATATAGTTTTACTGAAACGACAAGGTCTATTATATACTTGTTTTTAAAAACCTTTTTGTTACATTCTCTGTCTGGGTTGTATTACCATCTATATTTGTTAGAAACTATAAGAGATAACGATTAAAAGCAGGTTGCATAATCCAGACACATTATATTTATTAATATCATAATTTACATACAATTTCTATTACGTCTACTCTCCATATAACGAAATTACCATAACTGAAATTTAATTACCTTTTCACACAAATAAAATAGCAAATCCAAAGAAATGTTTTTTGATAAATTTTAGTTTATATTATAAGTTGATGGCAACCTCATTTAGATGATTCATTTAACACATGATTTAAACTATTGTGACAATAATATCATTTAACTTTGTGAATAGTGAAGAAAGAAATGTCCTTTGATACTAGGAATAATTAATATCAGTCAATTTATATAATAATAAGTGTATATTTTCAAATAAATTCATTCAGAAATGCAGTCATTTCCAAATATTTTCTATTGATGAAGCAACCAAAGCAAGTTTTATGACAACGATTATAAAACTAATTCAATCTTTTTGAAATATTATTCTGTATAATTACAATTATGATGATTTCTTTTTAATTTTAATTATTATTTATATTCGAGACCAGCTTAACTTGACGATAACAATATTATTTGATCTCATTTTATGTATATATTTAAAAAATTGTATATAAACAACTTCAAGTTGCGAACATAGAATTTTAAAATAATGTAATAATTAAGCGACTCTTTCAGTTTCTCAGAATGAGTTTTTCACCTGTTGAGTGATTATTACCTTTTGACCATTTTAAAAAGGCCAGAGCATCGTATTTATAGTAATGAAAAAAATCGGTTGCTAGAACAATTTTCTAATGCAAAGAGCTTTAAAATATGGGATTTCATGAATGAACATGAAAATAGACTGAATTTTTTAATATTTACTCATACTTAGATACAGGTATCTTGACTTAATTTATTGTGTTCTATATAGTATAATGATACTATGAAGTGCCTGTCGTGGTCCTGCTTATAGTGTTTCGTTAAGAGTTTCAATTAAAATATGAAATTAACTATTTACGAACGACTTGTCAGTATCTGTATCGAGTAAATGAGCATATGACCATTCGGGATATAGATGGGTGGGTGGACCATGCTGGCTGGACCTCTCGTTTGGCCAAAACACATTTCGATCATCGAGACTGATAATGTAGTATGTTGACAACTTACAGATAGTTTAAATCTGCTTTTGGACATACGTAATTATTTTTTAAACCTTTTTTAAATGTCGAAACGGCAAGATTTTATATTTTGGAAGGCTCACGTTTGGAATAGAATATCATAAATATTAAAAACCCGTCATTGCTCAAATCGAAATTTTCTATTAAGAGCCAGGCTTATGATAAGATGCCGAATTTTAAATTATGATGATATATCCAGTTGCTGATGAGTTATATGTACCTATTTAATATTCAATGAAACGAATGTGATGATATAATGTAAGTGATTCGATCGGAACTGAATGTTGATTATAACTTGACAACTTCCGATGCTGACACAAACGCTATTAGTGCTTTTCTATTGATATTGTATGAAATCGTTGGCCTATAAATAATATCATTGTACAATGGTATTATTTTTATATCGACAATTGGCTACATGCGTGTTGCACAAAGTATTCCAGTATCTACGAGTTGTGAAGTGTTAACGAAGGTGCTGCATAGTGATTGTAAGTGTGTACAGAGAACTGATTAGTATCTAAATAAAGAAGGAGCGTTTGAAATGTCTCATATTTAATTACGAACTGACCGATGGGAACCATAGTTCGATGCTACCAAAATACATTGATATGTTTTTAAATTGTTTCAGTTTTTCTTGTTTAATGTACCTGTATGAATCTAAATTTAAAAAAAAACGTTATGTAACCTACCCCAAAGTCATCAATGATTTCATATTTGTTAGTGGTAATAATAATTATAATAAATAAATGTATGTTGTGCAAAAACACGAACACGGAAATGAAAACCGAGCCAGTATTTAAAATCCGGATTTCTGTGTGAAATGTTTCTGAAATGGAGTGCAATATAGATGTAATTTCAGATAAATATTCAAACAGAATGATAACTACCATTTTTTGTCAGAATAAGTCGTTCTCTCCATACATATTTCGTATCTGTGCTGTTCGTTAAACTCCATTATAATTTATTACTTGATTTTGAACTCACAAGCTTGGATGGTTATATTTGCATTGCTTCCTAAAAGCTTCCGTCTCGCTTACAGAACCCCATACACGTAAAATCTAAAATGATTCTATGCTTTATAAAATAATATTAGACATATGTCACAGGTCCAGGTTGTATATTAAGATTAATATAACACTAGACTTTCTGAAATGTCGTTTATAATTAAGGGTTTCATAAGGTTTTAGTAAATGGCGTAGCCCAATAAAAGCTATTCAATAGATGTGTGCTGCAATTGGTTCCCTTTCTATTATAATTGATAAGTTCTGGGATGCAGATAGTACCTATATAAAGATATCTGATCAACAAGATGCAGGTTCAACCTGAATTAGTACCGCAGCATCGTTATGTGGGAAAAGTAAGGTTTTTAAAGTACATAAAGATATTTTTCTATGTTCAGTATAGAAGCGCAAGATGTACCATACAAGTAAATTTACCTAGGACCTTAGATTTGATACTTCTTTTATAGACAGTTAATATTATTTTTAAACTTTGCTTTTAGGTGACCAATAAGTTTGTAATTTTAATTAATACTATATTAGATTAAATACTAACATTAAAAATAAACCAAAAGTGCCCATTGAGATAAGTTTACAATTCTAGCAAGCCTTTTGTTCAGCATTTTGTTGATGAATAATGTTTAGGCGACAAAATTAGAAATTAAGAAAAGAATTATCAAGATATTGTTGAGTTTTAGTTATCTAAAATTGTTGAGGTTTATGGATAAAAATTCATATACGTTTTTTTTATATACAGTGTTCAACAAAGGGCTTGTTTAGTTAGAGGCATTAATTAACATCAATATTAATAGTATATATACTTTAATTATTAATAAGAATGGTTTAATATAGTTTTGTTTCAGAGAAGAATTTCTAATTAGTATTTTTGTTTCTAATATTTTATCTCTTATCTGTTTTCACTGTAATGTATCTTGCTGTATTGCAGACATATCCAATATACAGACTGATTTAATTGTAATCTTTTATTTCCAATCCCTAAATTTCTGTTAAAGTGAAATGTAAGATGGAATGTTTTTACATATAAATTCCTATCATTAAATTGAATTCCTATTACAATACATTTTCCTTTGTTATAATTAGTTATTATTGCTGTAAAGGACTAGAATATTTTATATTAATTTGTTATCAATGGAATCTATATATATAATAAGAATACAAATCTAACATGTCTGTACTTTTTCGATTTTCATGGAAAAAAAAAGGTTGATACAAATAAAATACATTTCAATCATTTTTAGAAATGTCTGTCTGTCTGTATGAACAAGCATCATGGTAAAACCTCACAAAGAAAGATAAAGAATATCCTAGAGTGACATTTAATCTTGGTTTCATTAAAATCTGATCGATTTATTAAAAGCTATTGTAATTTTAATGACATATATAATAAGTACCAAAAAAAAGTAGTTAAGTAAATGGACTTAACATATTCTAATAATTTTACTTTTCTGTTTTTACTGTTTTGTAATATTAGGTTCCACATGGATGAAGTTGTGGGCCGCTAGTAATTCATAAAACCCTTCAGGGGTAAATTGTGCTACTTTATTATTTATTCACTATTTCTTTTATTAAAAACTAATATTCATAAATAAAACAACACTTAAAGACTTAGTACATATTACTATAGTATTGTGTGGTTCAATTATAAAGAACAATTTGAACTAGAATTTTTTTTTATTTTACATGTCCTTAGAAGATCATAAATGTATTCATTATTATAAATAAAAACAATTAAATAAATACGTATTAATATTGTAAGCTTCGTTTAGTTTGTATGTCATCCAATAATATCCTGAGCTCTTCATCTTCAAACCTGCCTTCCAAAGAAGGAATTAAAGCTTTAGCTTCTTCTGGAGTTTCTGGACATAAGTTTGCTAAGCTTGCTACTTCAAACTTGTGTAACTTTTTTGATTCCAAAAGACTGAAAATATAAATTTTTGTAATGCTAAATATAAATTTATGTAAATACCGAGCTGATTTGGCTGAGAGTTAATAACTATTCTAACCTGGAAAGGTCATAAAACCTACTGTAGTAGATTTAACATTACAATATTATCTAGAATAAAGTGAACTAAACAAAATAACAAGAGAATGTTTGTTTAATACACTAAATATAAAATAACGATGGAAACTTTGTACTTAAAAGAATTCCCTAAGTATATAAAGTGTTTACAATGTATATGACTCTAGCTTAGAACTGACAAACATGCATATTAAAGTGATGTTTTAGGGCATATTTAATTTAAAATGAATAATTATATTTTCATTCATGTTATTCTCAGATATTCATGAATAGGGTTTCAAACATATTAATTTGTTTATAGACTGGAAAAAAATTACCAAACATACATTATACGATAAAATAGGCATAGACACTAACTTTCTAACTGCAGCTATAGTTTCTTTGTTCTTGAACTTTTTAAACATGTTAGTATAGGTTAAAGTCTTCATAAACACTTCTGAAAATTCCTGTTCTTCTTCTGCAGATTCATTCTGTGCTTTTCTGTGTTCCAATAACATATCAACTTCAGATATTAGAAGAGTTCTAGCGTTTTCAAATTCTACAAAATAAAGATCGTAGAAATTAGAATTTATTACATTATAGATAAAACGATTATACATTCATCTTTTATATGCAACATTTACCTTTTGGAAACTGAAGATCTGCGGCATCTTCCTCAACAGCATCTTGGACTGGTCCTGACATTTTGTTTCCCCCTCGTCGAAAAATAAAAAAACTATTTGTTTAATTTACAAAGCAATATTCAAACTTTGTATTACCTCTGTGAACTTATTTCTTCCTGTAATGATATTTTGAATAAATTCATACAATTGTGTAAGCAATAGTATCATTAATATCTGTATACATGTCAGTACTGTCAGTAGATTGACACAATCTGTACACACAGATTATATTTATTTAAGTCTAGCACAGACTATCAAGATTATATTGTCAGACTATACAGTCACTGTACAATGAATTCAGAAAAGTAGATGTAAGCAATACCATCATATACAGAAAATGTCCATAAAATAGAATACAAGTTATTCAGCATAAGTTCCACATTTTTTTTAATCGTCTAGATTTGTTAGGCAATAATAAAATTAAACTGAGACAGATAAATATCCATATATAGTACCCACACAGCTAGCTACATTCAAAAAAGCAAAATTCCCAAATCTCATATAAATAAATTTAATTTACCATATAGTATAAAATGTATGATTAAAACGTTGAAAATAACCTGGGTTAACAATTGACCATTAATTCATTTAACTGTTGTTAACTTCACTACTCAATATAATTCCTTTTATATTTTGATTTCCTTGGGCATACTTCATTTTGTCTACTGCCGTTAATTTGATCTTACTATTATGTTACATTAGTGCCATTGTGGGCATCTAATAAACTCTTATTTCATATATACCGGTGGACCTTTTTGGGTTTAAAACCCATATAATATACTTTTGCACTAGAGTCATTCATTAGTGTCAATGTGAGATTTGAGTCCGAGAGCACTCAAAACGCAAAATATTTTTGTCCAGGCTTCCACATTCCTAAAATATCGACAAAAACATTGAGCTCTGCTGTGAAAGATAACCAGATTGACTGTAACCTTAAGGATATTGATTATACATAGTTTTATATTTCGGATATAATATGATTTTTTTTGCTACCAACGTTAAGGAACTATTAAAAGTAGCCTGTATATATCATTCAGAAGTTTAGAATTTAAATATGTAATACTTTTACAAGTCTAGTTTTTGATCATTAACAAAACTACCAGGCTACACAGAATCCCCTTGATAATTTTATTATTTGCCTTCTATAAAGATTGGTTGCCAAAATAAAGCAGAATTATATATGAATAGATACTGAATTAAGAACAATACTAATAAAGATTTAATTTTAATAATATCGATTCTCGACTATAAAATTTCTTATCGATAAGCCTTTAACCAATAGACTATTAAATTATTGACAATCTTATTATCAGTAATATGGAGGGTACCTCTACCCTCTATAATCAGGTACCTAACTTAGCATAAAACGTAGTACTGTATAGATAACTTGAATCTATGATTTGAAAGCTCCATTGAAAATTATTTGAAGCTGCAATGATAAATCATGTCGAAGACACCTTCTAAAGTAGATTCGGCAAGTAATTTTACTTCCAAAGGTGAGTAAAAACATGAAATATTTGTTTGCATTTTGTTTTTCCTTTGAAAATTTCTGTTATGTGGGAATTGGTAAAACGCAGGGCAGTGACGGATCGATTATTTCTGTCCTATCTTAGAGACACAAAGATAGTTTGTACCTATAAGATTATGATGACCGGTTTGCTACAGCAAATATGAGATGAAATGAATTTCCGTGTAGACGTATTGATTGTTAGTTTTTTTATGCTTACTCTATTTACCAACACATTTTAGTTATCAATTTACAGTAGGTAGTCGGACCTCAAAATAAGTGGCGCTGTACGTCAATTGAACGATATGATTTATTGATTGTTTGAATTTTCAATTTATAATGATGACATTTTATGAAATTCGAAGTTCTCCGAATCGTTACGCATAAGAATTAGAAGCTCACTCGGTAATATTCTTCAATCCAATTAAGCTGAGATAATTTTTCTTAGTCTAGAATAAACAGTTGAAAAAAATGATTCCCATTTAGAATTAAATACATTTGTAATACCAAATTAATCATAAACATATAACAAAAAAATTATAAGCTATTGCTCTATGTAATCATCTAGATATAGTCAGAAAAATTGTGTATTATTAGCAATAAGGACACCTTTGTAATAATACGATAACTTTAAATGTTTCTTTGTAATAATACGATAACTTTAAATGTTTTTATAATGTATGTGTACAATTGGCCTACAATAAAGATACAATAAATAAATAAAAAAGATCTTATTCTCATGAAGGGGAGCTTCTTTAAAATCATTATCATATCTATTTAATACCTTTAAAGGATCAATTCTTGTGTATTTTTATATATTTATCTCGGAGATAGCAACATCTATTTCCATGAAACTTAGTAGTTTCTAGGATGATAAATCCATCTATCGAGATTTCATTCATACAAAACTTTTTTAACTGAGGCAATGAAAAAGTATACCTAGAATATAATGAAAATTTCGCCACTACTGTCAATACATAAATAGCTCAGAAGGGAATTGGCTGCTTCGAAATTCTGTGTAACCCCAGTTCAAATCGCGAGTGACAACAAAAAATCTTCTTTTTTTTTGATAAAATACCTAATTTTGTGAGGCAAACCTAACAGATTATTTTAATTTAAAAATGTTTTTAAAGAACCAAACTAGACTCGGTAGCTCAGGTACTAGACTGTAAATGACGACAAGAGTAAGTGCTAAACATTTGAAATCTATGTGAACAAAATTATAATTGATAAATATCTCTTTATGGTTATATGCTTTCATGTTTTTTATATTATGGTATTTTTATTAATCTGAGTTAGTATAGATTTGCTTCATTTTTTAATTTTGCAATTAAATGTAAATTAAAATTATATTGTAAGGGGTGAATATTGTAACTTGTTAAGCATAGAAATGAGAGTCAGGAGCTGCTCTACAAACAAAGTTCTGCATAATTTTTCACTTCACAGTGTTAGTTATCACCATCACCAAGATCTATTTTCTTTTCAAGTTGTATTGAAAGTTTTATTTTACTGTAAATGAAAAGAAAATTGCCCTGTAGTGGGTATGTTTTACGAAAAAGTGAGAGAGTTGTGTTGAGTAGATAGATTTATATCGAAGTATAGTTACAACAAAGGGAGAGAGAGGCAAGTCAGTGTAATGTCTACTGTAGAGCACTATCTTATTAAATGCACCTGTCTCACTTCAATATCTCCACAAGAATGCATCTCATAGCTGTCAATGTGTGAAATTATATAGATAGTTACAAAATGTTGTTTGTGCAAAATAAATAATAATTTTCTGTGTTTGTGAGACTTGTTCAATATCCCAGTAGCATCAGTAAAGGATGAAGATTTTCATTTACTTGTCAGTAAATTACTAGATAAACTATATTGGTATGGATTATTGGAATCATTGAATTGAGTAGTTATTCACTGTAAAGATTAATTCAAAATAAAACTATTTTCTGTTCTGCATACTTACAAGGTGTAAAAATTCTACTCACACACATCGAGAGCAGCTTGATTAACCAATATAAGTATTTATATACTATAAAATTTACTATGAAAAAAAAAATACCATGAAATTCTAATTAACTTACAATTTACCAATCATAGTGTATGCAAGGAATTTAAGACACCATAATGGTAAAAAGGAAATCTTTATTTATAATTCAGAAATTTAAAAATCAAAATTGGAAGTGAGGAAAGTACAGAAGTTGTATTGATTTATATACTAATTATAAAATTGTGAGTTTTAAATAGAAAAATGAAAAGGATCCAATTAAAGTTTTGGTGAAAGATCTCAGAAACTTTTCCTCTTTAGCTACTGGATTTTAAGACTGTTATGATTGACTTAGATGTAAAACTGATCCATTTTTTTTCGAACTGACTACACTATTGACCTAGCAAGGCCTTAACAACAACTTTACTGGACTACAAAATAGAATTGATCCATTTACAAGAAGTTTACATGTCACTTACACTTTAAAAGTCATCTTACAAATAAGGCATAACAATATCATAATGAATAAATGTAAATTCCAAATATAGATCAATATAATATAATAGTTTTCAAATTATTCTTTTTTTTTTTAAACCCTTTACCTTTGTGGGAAAATCCACAATTCTGCCAGAGTCGAATATTAAGAACAACTCCAATGATAATTCAACAACAAAATATTTGAAGCTGATTTCAACCACCACCATTTATGTCTAACATATAACAAAAGGACCATACACCAATGGGATTAGTAAATTCCTGGACAACTAAGTTAGTGAATATATGCCTTATATGTATAAATATATATCTATATAGTACAGGTGACTATGATACAATAATTAATTACAGCTTGATTTTATACATGTTAATATACTTGCTCATAAGAGCAATAAAAGGAGTAAAGGAGAGGGAGAGGAGAAATTACATATGGGTGGGACGGGATATCTTCTGGGGGATGTTACTCCGATTCCTAAATGTGACTATAGAAAATTAAGATATTTATAGTTCGATTCTGATTTTCAGAAATAGCAACACCAAACAAAGACCAGAATGGCATATCCAAAACAGTATTTTCACATATAACCAACTTGCATCACCTGTTGACTGACTGGGTGAAGATCAGAGACAAAGGTTTGAAAATATGTAAGGCTATAACAGTCCTGAATCTGCAGAATCGTGATGATGACCATTATCCAAACCAATTGAAATCACTCACCGAAAGCCTCCAAGAAGCTTTGAATAGCTTTAACAATATTGTGGAAGGTAATTAATCTATGCTTCTATACTAATATTATAAAGAGGTAGTTTGAGTTTGTGAGGATGTAGGGGGTAATCTCAGGAACTAATGGTCCAATTTAAAAAAATCTTTTAGTGTTATATAGATCATTTATCGAGAAAGGTTATAGGCTGTATATCATCACGCTAAGACCAATAGGAGCAGAGCACCAATATAAAATGTTTCAAAAACTATTTTTTTTCTCTTGAGAGCTTCCGCTGTGTGTTAGCTTTTGCCCAAAGTAACTATTACTACGCGGACGAAGTCACGGGTAGGGTCTAGTCATTTATATATTTGTTTTTTTATTCGTTACCTAATCGCGCGTTAAACAATCAAGCAATCATCAATAAATTTCGCATATATATTACCAGGTTTAGAGGAAAGGACATAAACCATCAGTCATTTTTAAAAAAAACTTGAAATAGAAGGTAAATGTATAACACGAATGAAACAGTGTGTAAAATTCTCTAATATAAACAGAAGTTGTATTGTGATTAATAGGAATGCTGTGACTCTATATGAATAGGAGTTACATGTAAAAAAGGATATGCAAACTGATTCAAATAATTGCATTAATTATCACCTCTCGGAGATAATATTTAAAGCTGTACAAACAGATAAAAATTAAGTAATTTTATAATGTCAATATAACAGCTTTTTAGGAATTGATGGAACTATCACTGGCAGATAGTCGACATTATAAGGAGGAGCTTAGGCTTCTTTTGTTCGTCAAAAAAAATGCTCGCAAATATAATCCTTTATAAAGATACAAACACAGACAAAGACGCAGACATCTGCTAGTATTAAATAATATAACAATTATAAAAAACCAGCCTCATGTGAATACTATATTTATAATCTATACTAATATTATAAAGAGGTAAAGTTTGTGACGTTGTGATGTTGTAACGTTGTAGGGGGTAATCTCAGGAACTACTGGTTCGATTTGAATAATTCTTTTAGAGTTATATCGCTCATTCATCGAGAATGGTTATAGGCTATATATCATCACGCTAAGACCAATAGGAGCGGAACACAGATGAAAAATGGTTCAAAATCGGGATGTTTTTTCCTTTTGAGAAAGCGAACGAAGTCGCGGGCAGAGGCTAGTATGCAATATATACACTGTTGGCAAGAGGGGAAAGCGATGAATATATCAATAATTTTTTTAAGGATTTAGTAGCAGGACATTTTGGTTTATAAGAAAGCAAATATATATTATATATAAGAAAAAAATGGTGATGGTGATGACAATAATATATTTGCCTACTATTTTTCAACCTGATCCAATCAATTTTAATACCTATGCCAATGTAACTGATGATCAAGCCAGGATCAATAAAAGATACTTTATATTTTTTTAATTAGTTTTTATGGTCATTTGATGTTATTGAAATACTAAATATATTGATTCACTTTCACATAGCTGGTAAAATATAATAAATAGAAGCAAATCTCTCAGTGAAAGGGTGAAAGGTGAAAATTAATATTTGTACACATGTGTAGTTTTACTTCTAATGTTGATTTGTATATACAAATAACATGCTTATTCATGGGGAATAACATTAATTGTTGTACATTTTGATTACTAAAACAATTATGTCTGTTTTGTATTACTTGTTAACTACAGCTTAAATATAAGCTATAACAAGTTTATACTACTTTCGATTTTCAAATAATATGATATGATAATTCAGAATGTTGCAATAACGCTAAGTTTAAATAGAACTACGACTAATACGTAAAATGTAGCTACTTAGACCTTTTCAGGGGTTTCAGTACAAAAGGGAAATAATCAATAACTAAGGATGTAGGTGCTTAAATAAACACAAAAAAGTCACTTCTGTAATTACCGTAGCTTCATCATAACCTTTTTCTTCGACAAAGGCCAGAAAATTTACACTAGCTTTGTTTAAAGAATGGAATAAACATATTTTAACAAAGTGTTATAGTGAAGTACCGTCTACTCTTAAGCATTATAATTAAAACTCGGATCAATACAACACATAATCCTATGTAAAATAAATTTTTTTCGAGATTTTTTTTTTTTCGAGATGTCTACGCTATTGACCCAGCAAGGTCTTAACAGCTTCACCGGACTACTTCCGGTGTAAAATAAAGTAAAAAGGTGTGGTTTGTATAACAATAAAATATTTTCTTCATTTTCTTAAGTCGTAAGTTGTTCATTGCCATTTATCATGGGGTGCTAGGTGGGGATCGTGACGCAATATTGATGGCGTGACGTAAGAAACAAGGGGTTTGAAAAGGTGAAAAATTGTGGGACGTATTTTATGATCGGTCTCTAATATAATTTCTATGGATATGAACTTAATTATATATTTAATTACAGGTGTCCGAATATTGAATGAGCAGTTGCAGGCGCTCGCCAAGTTGCAGCCAACTGAACAACCAGTCATTTTAACCTGGTCTGCCAGTAAAATCTCAGACAATGTCAATAATACCTACAACTCTTTGCTCAAGGAATACAGACTTAAACAAATCATCACAGGTATATGACTGATAGTTGTATACATAAGAGATTAAAGGGTAAGAAGGGTGAAGGACTGGTGTGATACTAAATTTATATTTTCCATTTATCATCACCTCTTTTACATTACGAGAGAACAACTAAAACCTTTTTATAAACTATAAAGCCAGCGGATTAAAAACAATATTAATAAAATGCATTTCAATTGTTTTTGTATAAAATAATTGTTAACAAATTCATTTCCTGTTTGTTTTTCACTAAATCTATTAAATCGATGGTAAAGTTACAAACCTACATCGGTAACTTATTTATTGCTCTCTGTCTAATTTTCAAAGTGGTTAAACAATAAACAAAGCCAAAGTAAATACGAAAACTATAATATTTAATTTTGTTCAATTAATTTAATAAAAATATCATCAATTTCAGATTTCATTGATTCCTTCCAATGTTGTAATTGTTATATTGAAATTATGTTTAATTTCTTAACTATCCTGAGGTTATTAATAAAAAAAAAAAACATTAATTCAAATGTTGACCTACAGTGATTGGTATAATTTTGTTAATCAAATTTGTTTGCCATTTTACTAAACTGAATGAATTGAAATGAAGTAAAATTTAATTATAAACAAAACATATATAAATCAGTTATATCGAAGGCCTAAAAGGTTATCCATCCAGCGACCTAAATATATCCATTTATTTAAAAGAATACTTAAGCGCTCTTTATTTTTTTTATTAATAACATGCCATAAATGATGTCACTGCGCCTAATGATAACCCCCGTACAATCTAAAACCAATGGTACACAACATAATGACGTCACTGCACCTGATGCTAGCCCCCCGTAAAACCTAATACTTATGGTGCACAACATAATGACGTCACTGCACCTGATGCTAGCCCACGTAAAACCTAATACTTATGGTGCACAACATAATGACGTCACTGCACCTGATGCTAGCCCCCGTAAAACCTAATACTTATGGTGCACAACATAATGACCTCACTGCACCTGATGCTAGCCCCCCGTAAAACCTAATACTTATGGTGCACAACACAATGACGTCTCTGCACCTGATGCTAGCCCCCAGTAAAACCTAATACTTATGGTGCGCGACATAATGACGCACGGCATCTGATGAGAAACCTCGTATGATGGAAAACCATAATTCCACGACATAATGTCGCTTCATACTGTGCTTGATGATATAACCCCCCGTAAAATCTAAAACCAATCGTGCACGATATAATGACGTAACTGCGCTGATGATAATCTCCGTACAATCCAAAACTGAGCAATAAGAGATTCGGAGTGCATCGCCGGTCGTCGATATTATGCTGGCTTGAAAACACGACAAAATGAAAGGAGTAGCTATGACGGGTTTAACACCATATTTGTAGTCGCCACGACTCACTCGGGTACAAATCACCACCATCTCCCTTGCTTACTGAATACACGCAGTGTGATCTTGGAACATGACAAACTTAAGTGTGCCACTACCGCAGTGTCACATTTTGCATTAAACACTATAGGGTGGTCGCAATTCAGTTCCACATAATTGTTCTATTCCACGTATTCCTCTGTTTTATCCCTGGATGATGGAACTAGCGTAAATATTTCTATACCTTCCAATTATATCTACGATTGGCATACTTCTATGTTTTAATTTTTTGGAACTAAATGGAGTAATATGAAGATCTAGAGAAATTCAAAAAGTATTAAAATTAACAAATAATAACGCAGTTTTCAGACACTCAAAATTCAAACAGCAAAACAGGGGAATACGGAATCATGATTACAGTTATTTTATATTGCTGTCACTGACGCTCTCGCACTCTATTTGATATTGCTGGCAGATTGGGGCAGCTGTAGACTGTTGTTTATTCGTTCGTATTCTTCTAGTTTCTTACAGACCGTATTTCCTCGTAAGGGTTAATAAAATAAGACTGTGTTTCCAGTGGTATTTAAACTTGTTATTTTACGTTTTTCTTAATTCATCACATATTTATTCTCTTATTTTATATTGTCCAGCGTAATTACGTAAGCATGTTAATTTTTCAAGGTGTGAACTTAATTGTTATATGTGATATTTTTTTCAATAAAATAGTACATAATCTTATTTTATTGAAGTACATTTTATGGAACAAATGAAGTTATTATCTATACTAATATAATAAAGAGGTAAAGTTCGTGAGTTTGTGACGTTGTAGGGGGTAATCTCTAGAACTACTGGTCCGAATTGAATAATTCTTTCATTGCTATATAGCTCATTTATCAAAGAAGGTTATAGGCTATATATCATCAAACTAAGGAGCGGAGAACCAATCAAGTTTGTTTGAATTGGGTTTTTTCCTTTTGAGAGATTTCGCTGAGTATTAGCGAAAAACCCAAAAAACTATTCCACGGTTTCGAAGTTGCGGGAAGACGCTAATTATTAATATAGTTGCTGAAAGTATCAATTGACATAAGGGGAATAATGGTTTCTCTTTCAAGATAGTGAAAATATATTTTTTAGAAATATGTATGTTACCTTTTTGTGGTATTCCATATTCTTCTAGAGCAAATATTATATATACTGTGGTATTCCAACGAAATAAGCTATATATAACATAACAGTTTTAAAAACAGCATTTACTTACAAATCATGAAGGACATAGTTGCCTATGACTAATTCTAAGGATAAAAACTACAGGCTATAGCGTGTCACTGACAAAATAAAGGAATAAGTAATGTTTCTGTGGGAGTCTTTAGTAGGCCTGGACATAATTATCACATTACAGTTTTGGTATGAAAGTAATAGAATTTAGTTAGAATATATCGAAGCCAGTGTCGAATAAAATCAAATACATTTGACGACAATGCTTGCAATATTCGTTTATAAAGTTAAAAGATTACTAATTATTATTTACTTATTAAAAATATAAAACGCACGGAACATTCTTTGGAAGATATCCAATATTATTGAATAAATGAAAACCAGTAATAGTTCCAACCATCTCAAAATTTTGAATGTATCGATTTTTATACAAATAAATTTCTTCACAATCACCCTTAATTAATACTACCCGTATATATATAAGAGATACAAAGAAAAAATATGTTTATACCAAAGTCATGATTAATAAAAATAAATATAATTGAAATAGGTGTTATTATGAATAAGGTTTTACATCGTAACTAATATTGTAAATGCGAATTTCTTTATTTCTTTGTGTATTTTGCTTTCGACCGTTAATTACTGATCCGATCATCATGGAATTTTGTATAGTCGTTGTCAGGCGTACAATTAAGAACTTAGGGGTATTTCATTTCAAAAAGTACTATTCCCGAGGGATAGATCAAATCTGTATGAACACGAGTAAAGCTGCGAACAAAAGCTAGTCTTATATTGAACATTTTTATATATTTTTGAGAGTAATGTATCAATTAACTATCAAGCATGTAGCATTTGTAGGTGGTAGAGCCACCATGAAGCTATTACAGGTTTCAGCATGAATGGGTCGGCTCGCCCGGGGTACTACCACCCGACCCAGAGAAACCGACGTGAAATAATAGTGCTTGCATTGTTGCGTTTCATTCGGTCAGTAAGAGCACCGGAGGCTAGCCTCTCTTTCCCTGGCCCTGAGGAAGGCCTCTCCTTCCTCCATCCCACCATCCCACTCCCTTACCTCTTCCCCCCAACACAGGCTGGCAACGCACTTACGACTCCCCTGGTGTTGCAAGTGCCTATAGACGACGATGATCACTTAACATCAGGTGATCCGACTGTTCGTTTGCTTCCTATGACATAAAAAAGCAGATGTCCATTATTTTTCTTTATAAACGTGATTTCTCAAGATATTTTTTCCAGATTACGACAAGTTACGTACTTCTATAAGTTTTGGATTTACTTATTACAATTATAACATTTAGATATTTATTATATAGCTAAGATTATTTTACGTTTAAGATATATTTTTGAAGTTAAAATTACAAAATTAAAGAATATACATTTGTTGCAGAAAACATTGCTCATTGCCGAGATGAGAATCTGCTTGAGGTGTACGTCAGCTCTTGGGAGTTAGAGCCATTCTTCGATATCGAAGATAATGCATATTTATTTGCTGAATTCGGCTTGCCGGGCATTACATAATCAGTTGGTTAAAATTCGTGTAATTCTGTATGTGTTAATTTATTTAATGTAACAATAAATAATCTTATATTCGTAACTCAAATTGGTGTGTTTTATTTATTTTGTAACTAACATACCTAATAATTTTTATAAAAAACATGAATCACCCATAAATGCTTTTTTTGTGCACGTAACCTTAAATGTATGAGACATCTTTTAAGATATTGTTTGAAATAGTTTGCTGAAAAGGGCAGTTTTGATCTACAATAAAATTAATGTAAATATCAATAAATTATCAAACTAAAATGTTTTATTATTTAAGAATTAATATTATATTTGTCAAAATAGTGCCATAAAAAATTGTGTAGTTCACACAAGTAGAAGTGAAACTTTCAAAAAGAAAGCGAGAAGATGGTGTCTCACTGTTCTCTGATACCCGAAGGCAAGCTAAATGCTGTTTCAACTATACCCGGCAGTGTTTACTCCCTCCACTTTTCGTCGCACAAAAAGATTGTCGACCACAATCTCAAAACCCTTAAAAAAAGTCCCACTTCAATAATCAATTTTATTTAATAACATGTTAAAGGTAAAAATGATTCCTCTGAGTTATTCTCAAGAAATAGACATATTCGTAGACAACTATACATAGAATATATTATTTTTTTTTAAGATGTAGCCAGCGTTATCAGTGTAATAATAAGTTATGTATTTTACACATATAAACCAATGATATTATAGTTGTAATATCATTGCATATAAACCTGGCAAAATTATTAATGACCGTATCAAAATCCATTGCGTAGTTTGGAAGAAATAAGGTAAACACAGGTACGCAAAAAGCTTCATTGTTTTGTAACATTAACCTGTAGAAGATATGCAGTATACTGTACAATAAGTATTGCTATTTACATTGGACTGTTTGACGTGATGCTCTTCTGGAGTGTAGAACGAGATAAAGCTAGACCAAAGAAAGAGACGAGACGATGAAAGAGGTTCGATTTAATTTCAGCGTGAGGTGAGGCGGATATTGGTGCATCTGTACTAATGTTATAAATGTGTGTGTGCATATTTGTTACGCTTTCCAATAGCTACATTTGAAACTCGACCAATTATTATGAAGATTTGCGTATACGTTGTTAAGACATAGCGTGCTCTTTTTATACAGAAAAAGGAAATATTCCCGAGGATGAAATCAAACCCACATTAAACCGACGGAAGCCGCAAGCAAAAGCTAGTTAGAAAATCAGCTTAAAAACAGCAAATAAAATTCTGCACTGTTTTATATTCGTCTATTCACAAATAAATACTTTAAAATTATTTTATGTATTGTTATAATTAATATTATAGGTATGTCTTACGTACATATAATTGTAACAAAATATACCTAATGAACAATTACAGGATTATGGGTCGTAGTCGGCCGTCAGTTTCATGAAATTTGGGGCAAGCGTAGGTATATTGCGAAATCAATAATACCTGACGGATTTTGTACTACTTCAAAAGAAACCTTATTAGACGCAAGTTGTATCAAAATCTGTAAATATATTTCTGATAAATATTATGTAAGAGGTATTTGAAATGATTATGATTTCAATAGGTATTTGTATGGAGAAGATCATTTTTTATTATAAATATTAACACACGATCCCTTTATTTAGAAAGGAAGGGATTTTTGATTTTTGAAGGTGTTGTTATTTCGCAAAAATCATTATGTTATTTATTCATTATTACCTTTAAGACGTTCAATCAGGTCGAGAACCTTAGAAAAATAAAAAATAAATGTGTTTTTTGTTACGGGCAATGTTTGGCTACAATTAGTGGCTGATATTCAGTCGTACACAGTGTCGTCACAGTACACATAACAGACAGTATGGTAACTACCTATAAACGCTCGCACCGACACACTCACACAAACATGCGCGTCGACAATACCCCTAATCGGTTTTCGCGGTGCTGTCCATAGAATTCCTTTCAAAACCTCTCGTTTTCGAGCGTTTGTTCGTAGTTTCCGTACTGTCCCTCATATTTATACGGTGGTGGCGTTGTGGCCGAGTCGTGTTACCGGTGCAATGTTAATTTTATGTCTGCAGGTACGCTATCCCGGCAAATAACAAAGATTTTTTCGGAACCGCGTAAATAAGCCATTAAATTTTCAATATTGATAACAAACGGTAAAGGTAATAAACAACGCGAATGTGGGAAAACATAAATTGTGGTATTCTTGATGTTTTTGAAATCGGCAATACATAATGGCTGGTGTAACAATTCTTGCCTTCTAAAAGAGGTCTATGGACATGCAATGAATGGGTCTGTTGCAAGCTGATGTGATGCTGGTCGAAGGAGGTAATTCTTTGAAATCTATGGAATTCAATACGAACCCACCGATAGTGTAAGGAATTAACTTTCAACTAGCATATAGATGCTAGTCAGATAAGCTCCAAGTTTCCATCAAGAAGCAGTAGTACTTTAAAAATGTTTTTTTCGAAAATTTCAGGTACATTGTATTCTATTTATCAGTTCGTCGTCTACAGTTCGCTGAAACCAAACTAAAATAAATATTGCACAATTTTCGTACTGAGGTATCATTTATAAATGTTAATGTGATTGCTATTTCTAATAACGTTATCTCCAACTAGAATAGCCGGTAAAATTTCAACGAGCTTTGCGTTATATCTTATTATTCTTTTATATTTATTCTTTTTCTGAGTTACTGTGGTATTTAGTAATAAATTTATCAATAAATTATTACACCAGTTCGTTTTTGCGTTGATCAGCTGATGTTAAGTTCAGTTTTGCTTTTCTCGAGATAATTAGGTTAAATAATAAGCACCTATTTTTTTAAAATTGATTTAGATCGAATGTCGACTAATTATTATCCTGTAAAAATATTGCTGGCGACTAAACAGTCGCTCGGTATAGGTACCTCGGGAACACAGCACTTTTTTTAAAATAAAAGATACCCTGTGTCCTTTTCTGAACTCTTGATAACGTATATGCGTATATATGCATATGAGATGTTCTGACGTGAAAGCGTAACGAAGAGATGAACAAACGAACTCAAATTGCTTTTTTCCGATCTGACTACGCTATTGACCTAGCAAGGTCTTAACAGCTTCACCGGACTACTGTAGTCAAATTGCCTTTTATAATATTACTGAGTATAGGATGTTTCCATTAAGAACCTACAGATTCCTTGCGAATTATTGATAATTGGGTAAAAACCTTATGAAACAAATGTTTAAGTTATAATATGATCTAAATATATTGTCTTTTGTTTTTTTACTTGAAATTACGCAGTGACCTTCAAATGTAACATTAATTTAAATGAGGTTAATTTCAAGATACGGTAGTTTGGCGAGGTTAACTGTAGCCGTAGTTACGGAGCCCCAACAAACGTTAACACAACTTATACAATTTGATAAATTTATTTATGTAGGTGTAAAACCATATTACTATCGTCATGTTATCGTAAATGGTATGATATTTTCTTAGGCGGCATTCTGTATTATTAAATCTGAAATAATTAATTACAATAGAATTTCAAAATTATATTTTGAAATTTGACTCTTTATATACCTATATTTCTGAAATTTTGGAGACCTTTAAATTTGTAATCGGCAACCTTTTTGTGTAACTTATGGAAGGGCTTTGAAATTCTGATCGGTAACATTTTTGTGTGACAAAAAGTGGTGGGAGTATACACTGTGTCGGGTATTGTTGAAATCACCGGTTCTCATCCGATTACAGAAGATAAGCAACGCCAGGCACGGTCCGTACTTGGATGGGTGACAGCCTGACAAGTTCGTGTGACGTTGGCTTTTTGTATTTTTTAAATTAAAATGTTTTTCTATAATACAAAAGTTTCACTTCTACCGTGTATCTTCACGACACAACCTGTTTTTTTTATATGTAAAAATATGTTTTATTAGATATCTACACACTAGATTGATTTATAGTACACTAGCCTCTGTCCGCGACTCGTTCGCGTGGAATAGATACACTAACACGCAGCAGTTCTCAAAAGGAAAAAACATCTCGATTTTGAAACATTTTTCATCTGTGCTCTGCTCCTATTAGTCTTAGCGTGATGATATATAGCCTATAACCATTCTCGATGAATGAGCTATATAATACTGAAAGAATTCGGACCAGTAGTTCCTGAGATTACCCCCTACAACGTCACAACATCACAAACTTTACCTCTTTATAATATTAGTATAGATGATATTAACTCAGCGAGATACAATCTTATAGGCATCACTTGTAAGTAATAAGTATTATAAATATAAATCTTTTTTTTTTTCGAAATGTCTGACCCAGTCTGACCAAATTGACCCAGCAAGGTCTTAACAGCTTCACCGGACTACTAATGCGAGCGCTTAAGGTACTCAGCCGATTTTATTATGGCAACCAGCTCAAGGGTGCACGGCACACCTCGGCTTGGCTGTTGCCTGTTGCATGCAAAATCGTGACCTATCTTAGCTAACCTAGCTAACTATTCATATGTATATGAGTTGTTGAAACGTATATGTGTACCAAGCATACACGCCTCAACAACTCCTCCATATATTTATTATCGGAAAATTGAGAGTTCGATAAGGGGAAAAAAGTAAACCCTTCCACTTTCATGTGTAAACGTGTAGGCGTGCACGTGTGTGGGGGTGGTCGTGTAGTGTTGTAGCAGTGATGTATATTTGTGTGTCACCGTATCGTGCAAGCAACACACTCAAGAGCTCCCTACCGAGGGATCGAACCTAGGCTTGAGCCGCTGCCGTGGGAGGCCTAATCGGGTATTATAAATCTAATATAATTACAAACTTAAGCTAGATAAATCCTTTAAAAAAATTTAGTAATGGAACCTGTACATTATATTAAAGTTAGATCGTAGTATTGTATAATATTTGTATTTTTAATTATGTTATCATTTATTTATATTAGTAACTAGGATTTATTAATATGGAGATAAAACCTAAATAAATTTGATGATATCCCTTATGTCTTAGTATACAAACATGTAAGTTTATAAACTTACTTTTTTAAGTAATAACGTAATATATAATGATGGTATTATTATGACACAAAGATTATCCAACAAGTACATATAAATATCCAAGGTTCGTTAAGGTTGATATAGGTTGACACATGCGTCGTAATATAAATGGAACGATCAGGAAAAGTTTCCGGCGTCACGGTTCCGAAAATTAACCCAAATTGTATCAGAAATGTGCCGCCGCGCTGCCTTCTAACGGTCGTCATCATTTCACGCCCAATTTAGTTTCTGTTAAGCGCATTTGCAAGCCTTACCTGGATATAATTTGTAAGGTATGAAAATGTTATATGTACGTATATAAAAGTATATTATCTTCTATACATATTATTATAAGAATTTAAATCTTACGTATCTAGACTTTTTCGATTTTCGTAAAAAAAATAGTGTCGGTGTCTAGGAGTAAATAATAAAATACTTCTCAATCATTTTTAGATATGTCTGTCTGTGTTCTTGACACCATAAAACCAAGTAAATCATAAAGCATAATTTCGAGAATAACTTAGTTTTTGTTTCATTAAGATCGATCCACTCTTCAAAAGTTATTGTAATTTTAATAACGACGCGGCGTAAGTACGAGAAAAAAGTGGTTAAGTTAAATGGATTTAATACATTATGATGACTTTATTAATCAATGTTTTTATATGAAGTTCCACGCGGATGAAGTCGCGCTAATAATACAATAAGATTCATATATAATTTCATATACGTATACTATCATTAATAATAATTAGTGTATGATTTTTTAGACGACACAGAGAGTAAGTTAATTTATTGTCTTATCATGTAGTATCTTCGTCATATCATAATAATAATTACTCCGTTATTTATGTAAAGATTTCTGCAATCGGTGTATCGAAGATGTCGATTATTAATTATTCAGTGTCTTTTAATATTATTTTTTTCATAACTCTTACCAGGTGGAGCATTTCACGTGAAGCGGACAACGAAAAAAAGGTGAGGTTCTGAAATTCGTTCATATTCAGCCTAAATGGACTTCTAGTAGATGTGAATCTGAATGCATATATTTTTATTTCTATCACGTGTATTTGTCAAGTCATGGGCTTCTAAAGAACAGTTACATCTGAAATTCAGATTTTTAGGAAGTAGTTTTTCGAATTGAACATATTTACAATAAAATATTAAACGCAGCGATTTGTATAGAAGAATAATTGCTCTTTTTGAAAATAAAACATAATATAAAAAAAACCTTTTTTTAAATCTTCAAAACCGGAAGTAATTTTTTTAAAACAAAATTTGAGTAACTTGGCATTTTTTTTACATCAAAACGTAGTTTTCAAATACGTATAAAACATACTATAACTTTTAAAATTGGCACAGAATTGGTTAAGGACATAGATCGATTAATATACATGCATGTCACACAAAGCACGATGTCGGCGCTTTGTTAAGTAGATATTTAATGGAAGATAACGCACTGAAATCATGTGATATTAATATATACCATCGTATATCTGCTCATTTAAGTTCTAAAAATGATTCGGGGTAGTTATTACTCGTATGTATTTAGGCATATTTGAACCTTACCTTTTTTTCGTTGTCCGCTTTACGTGAAACGCCCCAGGTGTTAAAACACTGCAATCCTTTCATCGGTTTTCAATTAACTTTATTTAAATGACTAATTACTGCATAGCCATTATAGAGAAGTGTAAAGAAGCTTAAATGTTTTAATTAATGTTATGACAAGTTCTCCCTTTGCCAGAAAAAGTGTCGTTAAAATCGGTTCAGTTGTTTTGCAAATTAGGCTGGTAAAAAAACTTCTTTACGTGATAGAGCCACGCTGAAGCTATTATTGCCTTCAGTATGAATGGGTCGTCTCGCTCGGGGTAGTACCACCCTATCACAGAAACATCTACGTGAAGCAACAATGCTTGCATTGTTGCGTTTCGTTCGATCAATGAGAACGCCAGATTCTTCCCCCTCCCTCTCCCCCAAAAACAGGTTGCGACTCCCTTGGTGTAGCAACTGTCTGTGGACGGTGGTAATCACTTAGCGTCAGGACCAGATTAGGCCCCCCTCGCAGCACAACTCATATATGTATGAATTGTTAGCTTAGCTTAGGTAAGCTCAAATAGGTCGTGAATTGCATGTATGCAACAGCCCAAGTCAAGGTGTGCCGTGCACCTTAGAGCCAGTTGTCAAAGAAAATGGATCGAGTGCCTTAAGCGCTCGCCTTAGTAGTCCGGTGAAGCTGTAAAAACCTTGCTAAGTCAATAGTGTAGTCAGATCGAGAAAAAAAACTTAGCGTCAGGCGACCCAGCTGTTCGTTTGCCTCCTATGAAAAAAATAAGAATACTCCCAGTCTGTTTATAAGTATAGACACAGAGAAATTTCTCCACCAGTTCCTTTGTCTTAGTATAAGTATCATTAATTTTTTTATCACGTCTGGTATCTTCTAAAAATCCACAAACAAATATTTAATAGTTACATTTAAACACGTAGCTTATTGTTTTACTGGTATTTAAAATAAGTAACAGCATATAGCTACTTCAAATAATCTAAACAATGAAAATCGCGAAGGTACATAGCGAAAGATTACATTAAGTATTTTATATTTATTTTTAACTCTAGTTTTCTAGCTGGCCGCTGATGCATTGTCACTTGTGTTTAAATTTTTTAGTAGCAATATTTATATACTATATCGTTTACTCGTAATGGTTTAAAAAGTTTACATACATAATTTATATAACACGGTTTTATCGTTAACACTTATGGAAGAGTGAAGTGAGTTTCAACGAAACTATATTTTATAATGTTTGCACGTGAGTCTCGGCTGCGCACACGCAGAAGCAGATAGCTATTGTTCCCTTGCTTGTGTCAACAAAACGCTGCTGATTACAACTCCTATGGAGTAGCACATTTATGTACAAAAAACTGTATCGGATATGAGTTAAGTCTAGAAGAATATACATTTATATTTAATAAAATAACTTAACATAATGTAATTTGATTTTTTTTTTAGTTTTTAAATTCATCTTATCACAAAACCAAACAATTACTTACGATTTCTCCTTTTTTGAATATTGAAAATTTAAATGACTTGACACCTTAAACTAGTTTACAGAACTACTGTAGGTACATATATGTTATACTAAAGGTTTTTGTGTTTGCATTATATCAACGAAGAGTTCTATCACATTGATAATTAATCAACACT
>JACEII010000002.1:8739182-8756114 GCA_014332785.1 Antheraea mylitta
ATCAGTTCACCTTCATTTAAACACTATTTTTTTTATCTATGGCATATGATTATTTTATCTATGGCATCATACTTTTACTGATAAGTATGTTTACAAAATTAACCTAATCCATTATGAATAAATAAACAAGTGTTTAGAATCTACACGAAAACACGTACGTTAGTTACCTTATAATGCATAGAATTATTTTGTTCTTTAAATATGTTTTTTTAAACTAAGCGACTTGTGTGATATTTTACTTTAATGTTTTTGTTTTTGTCTTACTCACGTGGTTGAAGGTAATCTTTCAAAGATGCCGTTCTCGATTTACTTGAATTATTTGTCTTATGGGAAACTTCGATTTTAAAACATTCAAGATGTTTTACTAAAAGAATAAGGCCGCTAGTTCGATTCCCTATATTGCTAGCCAAAGTGATCAATCCTGGTTAATTAGTGCTTGGTTAAACGGGTTTTGATGTATTATAACATTCTTAAACCAAACTTTGATTAAGTGTATAAATCTCGTTTTATACAAATAACAATACGTATATGTTCAAATGTCTAAAACGATAATTAAAAATAAAAGTTCCTTATCATTTTACCCTTATGCCACCTAAGTAGATCTGCACAACATGTTTTTCTCTTCCATTGTCCCCTGCCAGATGTCATTCACACCTCTTATATTATTTAGTACCTAGGCGATCGAGCCTAGCTCGGTTTTTCAAAAACATTTTTAAATTAAAATAAACTGTTAAGTTTGCCTCATAAAATTAGCATTTTTTCACATAAAAAAGATATCTGTCTTATAATTATAATAATAAAATTATTTAATTAAAATAAATTGTTAGAGGCTTGCCTTACAAAATTATAAATTAAAAAAAAAATTACATTCGTATTCGAACTGAGGTCACCCGGATTTTCAAAGCAACCAATTTCCGTCTGAACCAATTTTGTTCTGACAGCGGCGGCGAAATTTACCTTCATATTCTAGCTATATATTTTCATTGCCTGAAATCTCAGTTTAAAAAGGTTTCGTTGAATACAATCTAGCCAGATCGATTTATCGTCCCCGAAACTACCTACATACTAAGTTTCACGGAAATAAATGACGCCATTTCCGAGTCTTACAAGTCTTACAAGTATAAAAATATACAAGAATTGCTCGTTTAAAGGTATTAGATTATATATTATTATTCGTCACACAATCCATCAACATCTTTTCAGTCTTTCTGTACTAAGTCCGTACACTATCATACTCAAAACTTTTATTATTACATGACTTTCATCTATTCTTATAATATGTGCGTACTATTTTTTTATATTTTTGTATTGTAGGAGGCAAACGAACAGGTGGGTCACCTTATGTTAATTGAACACCACTGTCCATAGACACTTGCAACACCAAGGGAGTCGCAGGTGCGTTGCCAGCCTGTGTTGGGGGTGAAGGGGGGGGGGATGGAAGAGGAGAGGGGAAGGTGCCGACGCTCTCACAGACCGAACGAAACGCAACAATGCAAGCACTGTTACTTCACGTGGGTGTTTCTGTGGGTCGGGTGGTAGTACCCCGGGCGAGCCGACCCATTCATGCTGAAGCCAGTAATTTAGCGTGGCTCTACCACCTAGGGATACTAAGTCAACTACTATTTAAGAAAGCCATTTTAGACATTTTCATTAGGGATCTATACTAACAGATTATAATTTTTTATCCTGTTGTAAAATAAATATAACCACGATAAAAGTCACAACTTAAAAAGTTATTTGTAAACAATTGTTTTACTATATTAAGAAACATAGTTTCCATGTATTTTCCATTGGCCTTGTTACGATATTAAGACAAAATGTGAGTAGCAAAACACATCTAAACAATACCTAACAATCGTTTACAACGGCTCGTTTACGAGATATTCTAAGTAATGACAATTAAATGTACTCTGTTTGGATAGATTATTTTAAAGTTTGCTTTTATGATAAAAATATGATAACAATTTCTCCGTTGGAAAGTGTGCAACAAATAAACAATTGTTATAATAACCAATTCTTAATAGTATCAAGAGATCGTTAAAAGTACTTGTTTACAACGAGGCTGCTTAAAATCAAAAACAAAAGTACTTTATGCAATTAAGGCACTAAGGAAAAAGCTCTAAAGAACGCCAACACTTCTACCGATTCGGAAAATGACCTATTCATAAAAGATAATCGTGAAAAAACTCGAATAGTTTTATCTTTATAACATATATGTATTTAACAAAAAATTAACATTACAATTGTTTTAATTGGACAGACAGAGGTGTCTATTCCAGACATCGCCATCGTTCACACATTAATCCACCCTATAATAACCATTTGACAGCAAAACCCACTTGATACGACGCTTAAACTTACAGTCCGGCAAATCTGCAATACGCCTTAGGATTTTGTTGTAAATCCTAACACTATTACCTAAAATAAACCTTTCTGTTTCTTTCTGGATCATTTTTTATGCTAAAGGGCAGCAAACAGGTAGACGGCCCATATAATGGTAAATGGTTACCGTCCCCTATGGACACCTGCAATACCAGGGGTATCGCTGTTACGTTGCCGGCCTTAAAGAGTGTTTCAATCCCTTTTTAAAGAGATCCATATCATCATTCTCAGGGAATACTGTGACGGGTAACCCATTCCATAACATCAGCGTATGCATAATGAAGGCCCTTACAGCTGTAGCTCTTTTATTAGGTTTTAGAGTGTGTGGATGAGCTGTCAGCCAGCGTCGGGAAGTACGCGTTTGAAACGTCGATGTGGGCACCAAGTTAAAAAGTTGCTCAGAATACTCTCCATCTTTCACCAAACATAAGATTCAAAAATGTTTGGTAGGAGTGTGGTGGATCTTTGTTATTTTTAAAATGTATGCAACAAAAAAACATCGTAATTTGCTTGTGATGGCTATTTAAAAAACGTCAATCGACCACAAATAGAATATTTATAATTTTTTCGACACCACTAAAAATTGTCATTAATTTCTAGACAGAAAAAAGAAAGAAACGAAATATAAAAAGGTACTTAATAGTTTTCAACTACGCCCATTTATATATAGATTTTATGGAAATGGGTAGATAGATAACTAGAATCAATCACACAAACTAAGCTCGTTGTATCTAACAACAAATGCGATTACGGCACATAGATTGTAATAATGTATCAAAAGAGTAAATTTAAGTGATTTACTGATCGTTTATGAAGTTTCCTTTTTTATAGCTCAATAAAAAGTCTCATTAGTACCTGATAGTATAGTCCAAAAGTAATGGCGACTGTCGGTAATACATACCATTCGCAGTCGTCGCCGTTATACTGGACTGAAGAAGTGTTTCGTCACGACTAGTTAAAAGGATCCGGTATCTTAGAAGGAAGGTTACCCCGTAGCTGAAAAGCAATTTCACATCTTCACAATACGGCAGACATAAGGATTTTAGAATTTCTTTGCTCTTGCTGAGATAGTTGCTACCGTGTACCTGTGGCGATGCGTACCCACCCTTGTAGTTCTTTAGTGGAAACGAGAAGAAGAAATAACGACAAACAACTTTTTAAAACACTCACCATAACACAGACGATAAAACGCTGAGCGAGACTGCCTCTTCATAACTGGAGCGGTTCTAGTTTGTTAGTGATCATGACTTTATCGTTCATAGTGCGGACAGCCCGTCACAGCTGTCTGTCTAGGGAATCCGAAGGCATTTTACGGAACCATCTCATGGATACAAACATTATTTCACGAACGGTCGAACTTGAAGTCTTACAAAGAAGGGACTAACAGGGAGTGAAAAACCGTCGCACTTTATTTAGAATGCCCATTCTTGAATGTTGCGGAGCTAATCCTTCCCATATGATTTCTGAGAACATGGCAACGGGTATCCAATCCTAGGATACCGAGGATAACACGATTTGCAAGCTAGATATTTTGACGAGTAAAGACAGGAACGAACGGCTTCTGAAATGAGAATTCTTATGGGAGGGCATTGACATTGTGATCCGCAATCTTTGTGTGTGTCGAAAAATGATGGGACTACGTACTGTGTCGGTTAGAGTGAGAGCAATGTCTCGCTTGCCTTCGGGTATTGGAGAATGTGGAGAATACGCTCCTCTCACTTTCCTTTTGTAGGTTCCTACCGTGTGCGTTTTTTTTGTTATATAAGAGAACAGGCAATTCTGATCACCATAATAGTATATCCAACCCTGACCTGAGTGGCTTTCATTGTCATACAATATTTCGTACAGCTGCGATTGCGTCGTCTAACGATACTTAGAATAAAAGGTATTGAGTCATACTACGATGCTCTTATATGTATACTGTGGTAAAAAGAGGTGCTGATTGAAAACTGTCAAAGATATAATAGAGATACAGTTTTCGCCAAACTTTGGCGGGATCTTGGAATATCGAGTAGTGGATTTTATATTTTGATCATAATCTTGTAGTATTTGACTCTTTATTTTGTAATATTGGTGGTGTTTTAAGTAATATATTTTGGCTATTGTGCACAAGAGAAGTGGATGGGAAATAATACCACGGAGCATGGATTCTGGCGTGACACAAAAGCTCTCTGGAAAGTTCTAACAAGACGGCCATCATCTTAAAATGATCGTAAGATACTTGTAATATCACTACCTACTCGCCCATGGCAGTAATAATCCAGTAGCAGATTGGCAGATTGGCTAAACAAAACGTTTTAACCACCCTGAATATAGCTGCGTAATACACAAATATAAGTAGTATAAATATGTATTAATTATATGTATGGCATCGAAACAACTCAAATATAAATAAACGCCAATGTTAGATTCTTATAACAGTATATTAACTTTGTTTTGTATTAAGCTCTCGACGATATTATGCGCAAGTGCGACTAACAACTATATTCAAAACGGCCAAAAATATCGATGAAGGCTGTAATGACATTAAATTCACCGCTAGTTTGATAAAAAGGAAAGAATATAATTTCGTTAAATGGCATACAATCTTATCACATATTATGTGCTCTATTTTATTAATGATTACATTTGAATACGTTTTATGATGACTGCCATAAATAACTCTCGTTTGTCTTATACAACACTTGTTCTTACTGTTTTCAGTGTCATTGACGTAAAAATATTTCCTCTGTATGTTCTCATAGTGTTGTGCAAATAATAAAATCTCGATGTTTCCTTAAGTATTAAAGAACAAAGAGGTTAATGGTTGATTATTAGAAAACTTATCTTATGAGTGTTGAATATTTATTAACACTTTTATAAGCATTTCATTAAAATACTTTCCTTTTAAATATACAAAGTTATTGTATAGCAAGAAGGCTTGCATTCAGTTTCAAAAGAAAGGGAAATCATTAAGTATAGAGGGGCATAATTACTAAATCGTAGCATGCATTTACGCATGGAGAAAATCGGTGTTATTACAAAAAAATTAAATACGTATTAAACACTTGCTTTAAAAAGAAATCGTACTAAATGCACCACGCTCGTCCGAGGCAAGTTCGCGTTATCCTTTTTTCGCAAGTCTAACCTAACTTAACCAAAGCAAGACAAAACAGCAAGATGGCGAACGTTCTGCGAGCGCGGTGCATTTAAAACGTAACCTTTGTAAAGCAAGTACTCAATACGTATTTAAGTTTTTTTGTAATAACACCACATACGTTTGAAGTTACTATGACCCATAATATTATGTTATACTAGTTATACCCGCGACTTCGTCCGCATGGAACCTAAAATTATGCTTTATACTTATCTTGGTGAGGTTTTATTGTGAACGCAGTACTTCAGCAGTGATGCGGGTTCAAACAAAAAGGCAGACGGATACACAGACATATTTTTAAATATGATTGATATATTATTATTATAGTTATTATTTTCAAGACACCTGATATATTTTTTTAAATTAAAATCTAAACAAAAACACCTTTAAGCATTAAACTAAACAAAACAAGTCCAAATGATTACCTACTCCGTAAAAAAATCGTGCGAAACCCCGGAAAATTGATATCGATTAATTAATTATACCTATATATTAATACGTGAAGCAAAAACTTTGTACCCCTTTTTAAGGTAATTCTGTGAACGTATAAACTTGAAATTTGGCATAGTTAAAATTTATATGGCGGAGAAGTGCAGAAAGCTATTTATTTTGTTTAAAATGCATCAGAAGTACATTACATTAATTAAAATATGCACTACTCACACTACTGCTTGAATTTTACACAACATATACACATATATAAATAAAAAAGACATTTTGACAGCCGTCAATAACGTAGTTCAAAAAAGGTTGCGTAGGAGATTGCTATGCTGGATTGTATGTATTTTTTCACTCTTACGTTCCAATTACCCTTTTTCATCCTACATTAGCTATATACTACTCTTAATAAGAATAAAATGTAAGATGAAAAAGGTTTTATTTAATATAACTGAAAGGATTTTTAGAATCAAATCGGGTTTTCCAAAAATATATTTTTCACATAATTTACCTTGATACATAATGTTGGTAATAAAAATAGATATATATTGTATTATAACACTTGTACATACAGGTACATACAAATGTATTCACTTGGATGTTTGAAATATAATTTATAATAGTGAAAAAGTATGAAATATACAATAATTATTGACGAAAATGGTATGCAATGAACATAAAGACAAAACTGTAAAATATCAACAAATACTTGTGTAGTAAGAGTACAGTCATCTACGTAAATGTTGAAAACAATTATAATTCACGTATGTCACACAAAAATTATTATTGTCGCCGATATCAATAAAACACGGATATTTCTCCATTTTAATAAGTAATTTTTGTTTCCAAACTTTTGAAAGATTTATATTAATAAAATAATCCTAAATAATATAAAGTACTCGTCATAAATATGATATTAAAACTTTTTTCTGATGTCTGTTTTTATTTCGGAATTTAAATAAAAAAAATATTTGTGAAAAATATTTTTTATGACTGTCTTTTTATACTTTTTATTCCAACTGTAGATATATATTACAAATATACAGCTAATCTTTACTACAACTCTCGTTATAAATCTTTGTTTGGTTTATATTACTTGTAATTTATTTTAGTTAGTAATCTGTTGTTTTCATCAAAATAGTTTTGTCGTTGAATCGAGTTCCCACACAGACATTGTATTATATCTATTTCACTTACAGTTTAATACAGAAGTAGTGCGAGAAAAGTAACTAGGCTAACAAAAATGTTAGTGAACAATTGACTTGTAAATTGCTACCACCTGCAAAATAGCGATTTTCAAGTAAGGTTGAAGTCAGGCATTTATTTAAAGGAAACAGTGTTTATTTAACCATCATTAATCCATGGATATATGGTATATGTAAATCATTTTATTTTAACAGTGGCAGTAATAATCCTGTAGCTCGAGCATAAAATATTAAGCTGAATCTCAGTTGAAACAAAATGAAGGAAGAAAACATTTTGTTCCGACTGTACTCAGTAGCAACAAGATCAAGAAGGAAATATCGCAGTCTAAGCCCCAGAGCTATTGTGATACAACCTTCAGCCAATCCATTTCAAATTATAACGAAATTTTGTTTTAAATTCTTCATGTTATAATAGAATAGCCTTTCCGTTCCCCTCAATCGCGACTGTTAAAATGTTGTATTCAAAATTGTATAGCTGTATGCAACATGAACAGCTTGAATAACATTTCCGCTAATGGTATACCTAATAGCATTAGACTATCTTAAAGGTGTTCGTCTCTGGCTTCATCTCCGATATCACACACATAGTTCACATAGTACATACGTCGTACATAGCATATTTGTCTAGCAATAGACAGCAACACTGTACTTACCGTGATACCTACTAAGGAAATATAAATAAAGAGGTATCTATATCCAAACATAGATTATTTTTGTAACCGAAAAATAAACAAATAACATGCTTTTCATTTACTCATTATATACGGAACTGTTAAATGGCGACGTGACGTGTATCACGAATTGTAAATAAGACTGTTTTCTTACTCGTCTACGTAATCTTTGAAAAGATGTTATCTATTAGGTTTTCAAAGATTTCCTTGTTAAAGGAAGAACAGTTAAAAAGTTATTTGTATAAAGTTAAAATATTTACGATAGTTGTATAAAGTTAAAATATTTGCCTGAAAAAATTAAGAGAACTACATTTGAATAATGTAAATGTTAAACTTATGACAGCAGCAACCTACTTATGACGTATATTTAGTTTTAACGAGCGGAACCGGTGGACGTTGTTCCGCCATGATAATAAAAAATTGACAGATTATGTATCTTAACATTCCTCGTGAATCGCTCTATCTACTGGTGGAAACCCCGTGAAAATACGTTCAGTAGTTTTTGAGTTTATTGCGAACAGGCCAACAGACAGATGTGGCAGAAGAATTTGTTTTATAATATTATATGTAATTATGTACAAAAAGTATGGGTAACTTCTCGTATTGTGCACTTCCTGAATGAAATGTTTTCAAGAACAGAATTATCCCCATCCATAACTACTGGATTTAATAAAATTGTGATAAAAATATCATTTACACTTAACACTTACGTTTTATATTTGCATAAAAATAATCTTAATAGAACTACGGCTTATCAATAAGGAATTAAATATTTAGCGCTTCGTGTCGCAGGTACGCGAAAATTGAGGTAATTTATACCTACATTGTTGTCACGGGATGTTTGCAAAAGGCTCGCTTCAAATGTGTTTGAGACTATACTAATAGCAGTCAGTGTTTCGGTACTCATGAACGCAGGTCACACGTTAATTTCGAACGAAAAAAACAAGGAACTTTTTTGTGACATGTGATACATCTTTACTATAATGTATGGCTTCGCACATTATAGGGAAAGCCGTGTGAGTATTTACTATGTGATATCAATTAGTGCGTGATTACATAGAACATAAACGGTATTTTGTATGTTTAAGAATAAACTTAGTTGTCACCCAAGCTTGTTTGTATTCCATATAACCTCTACAATATAAACGGCGTGTATAATTAATCGCATAGAAGAATACGTGTTTACATCGTTCATTATAAATTGATATTTATACTTTCCTTAATTTTTACAATATTGGCGTCATAAAGATGTCTTTTTATACTTTATGTAGTAACGTTTATCCAAAACTACACCTTATATGCAGTGACTATATGGTATAATTTCGTAACACAACAATTTTAGGTGGTGACAACAGATTTTAAACTTGAAGATAGCAGCTATTGAGACCAATATACGAGACAATATACCTTTTTTTTATTAACGTGGCTAAATCCCTTATGGGTATCAAGTTTCTCGGGGGAGAGAGCGGGCTATGTCCGACTCACTTTTTTTTCGAAATGACTAACTACGCTATTGACCCAGCAAGGCAGCAGCTTCACTGGACTACGATGTCCGACTCACACGGACTAAAACTTCACGGTATACCATCCGCCGTATGTTAGAAGCGGCCAGGGACCGGTCTGGCTCTCTCCTGAGAACGATTGGATATACCTACTTATAGCCAGTATTAGCTATAGTTTTATTACATTTTTTTCCTTGACTGTATACGTAGTCCGGTGATTCTGTTAGACCTTGCTAGGCCAATAGCATAGTGGGTTCGAAAAAAAAAAACATTCACTGTAAACTGAAGCTTATTGTAGGATTCGATCCTACATTCTTCAATGTAACATAGATTTAAATAATATTATAAACAAATATCCAATATATAAATATATATTCACTAATATTATATACGACATACAGCGACCCAGTTTATTATATTTCATGTACCATGTAAAAAAGATAAAGAAAATGTATTCCATATATTACAAAGTTTAGTTTAGTTAGTAGTAGTAGTTAGTTTGGTAGAGTTAGTAAAAAAATGTATATAAGACAATATATTTATACCCATATAAAAAAAAAAACCCAATTTAGGCCTTGGAAGGCGCTTGTGAACTTCTAAATTACAGCCAATTCGGAACACAAGCGAGTTATCTGGATCAGGGTTTATTTTTACATCATACATGTATTTAAAAACATAAAGTAACTTTCGCTTCTGACGGATGCACATGAGAGGGACATCATTTAAAAACCGAAACTCTTTTATGCTAATCAAAATAAGTTATGTAAATCCTAAATCTATTTTAATTTGAATAAAATGTTATATGAAGAAAACACTTGGGGAAGCAGAGTCTTCTATCGACTGTTTCTAAATAAGCCAAAAATGTGTTTAGATAACATATTTAATTCGCAATAAAGAGTCACGTGGTTTATGTATATATATCTAATATAGTAGTTTCTGGAACAAGTTCTCTTTAACATATCATTTTAATGGATAAATTAAGCTAATCTAGAATGTTATTGGGGACTATTTTAAATTTGTTATAGAATCATAACATTATGTATATGAATCAGCGTACATAAATAAAATAGTTAAGCAACCAGATTGTATATATTATATACTAGCTGTAACCCGCGGCTTCGCACGTATTTTTTTAAATATATTAAATAAATTTAAAATTGTGATCACACATCTAGTGTAAATTACAATAATACTCTTTTAAGAATATTTGTAAGTATCACACGCACATCATCTACTGTAACAGGTAACATGTACATTATATATGTGAATACTAATAGTGAATCAAATGGAATAGGATTTATCATAATTCAGCCACATAATTGGAACTTTAAACTGCTATATATCACACTCAGTGCTCACTTACACTATATAAGAAAGTAATGAAAATATTAAGCTAAAAATTATCGAACAATATGTGTTAAATCTTTTATTATAGATATAATATGTCCAGAGTGTCGATATAATTAAGTTATTATCATACCTTGCTATAATTTAAATCACATATAAACATATGACTTTCAATTACAACAGCGATACCCTTGGTGTTGCAGTTGTTCAGAGGCGACGGTAACCACTTACCATCAGGTGGGCCGTCAGCCTAATTGCTGCCTTCTGGCATAAAAAAAATATCTTGGAGTCCAGTACAGCGCACGTCACACGTGCATGTTTACAGTGAACAACATATCTTTGATTAATTTCACACGGACGAATGCACGGATAACAGTTTATCACTACATAGTGTAAAATAAAGTCCTATTCCACGTCTGTCTATATGTCTGTTCGCGATAAGATCAAAAACTACAGAACGCATCTTCATGTCGTTTTCACCAATATATAAAATGATTCTTGGGCAAGGTATAGGTATAGTTTGTCTTATTATCAGGGCGGGCAACGTCTGCTGAACCCGCTAACTTAAAATAAAACAGCTAATTAGTTACTTATTTGCTCGTAAAATTCCCGTTCAAATAGGTCTAGCCGTTTCGGATATTACCCGGAACAAATATAAAAACAGACATATCGACAGAATTAAAAAAAAATGTTGATATTTGTAGCATCACATATATTCCTAATATAAAATACACTCACTTTACTTTTATTACACGTAATATATCACAAATCAAAAATTGGGAACAAAACTAAGGTAGAATAAAGTTTTTGAGGAGTTTTTGGCGGGATTTTAGTCTGTCATGTAGTGGATTTTATATTTTATTAATAATCTTGTGTTACTTATCTCTATATTGTGTTAAATTTGTGGTGTTTTATGTAATATGGTTCGTTTATTGTGCATAAGTGAAATAAAAGAAAAATAATACCACGGAGCATGAATTCTGTGGTCTTGAAAATTAAGAAAATAAAAATTTACGAATTACATGTAGAGGATTTGGCGCTTTACATTATCTTGGACATAGAAGAAAACTACCTATATTGACAATTTCAGAAATGGCAGTATGAATTAATTCTTTCGACTATCTTATAAGACGAATATTATAACTACTAAACATTTTAAATAGTAACACAAAATAAACTTTAGAAATGTTTGCGATATAAATGAACCACGTATAATTAAAGATTGCAAACAAAAGTAACGTAGAATAAACATTTTTAATAGGAACACAAAATAAATCATGAAAATATTTGCGAGAGAATCTTATCGCGTTACCATGGCAACGCATATAATACTTACATTAACACGCAGCGGAAGCTTCCAAAATAGCCCGATTTTGAGACATTCTTCATTAGTGCTTAGCTCCTATTGGTTTTAACGTAATTATATGTAGCCTATAGCCATCCTCGACAAATGAGCTATCTAACACAAAAAGAAACTTTCAAATCGTATCTGTAGTTCTTAAGATTATCGCGTTCAACCATACAAACAAACAAACAAACAAACTCTTCAGCTTTATATATTAGTATAGATATATGGATATATTATCCAGATTCCAATAAAATAATGTAGTAATTGCATTATTTCGAAATAAAAAAAATGAGAAAAACGTGACGCAGTGATGGCTTGTTTAAAAAAGTGGCTTGTCTCTCAGTGTTATATAGGTTACACTTTGGAGAGTGTGCACCGGAATTACATAATATAATTCCACCGTCCCCATTCCATCTGAGGACGACTAGACGCCGTGAGGGTTTCCACCCTTACGTGTTTGATATTCCCGTGATTCGTATGAAGCGATTTGCTTCCACATTCATTTAACGTACGGCTCAGAAGTGTAACGCACTCCCGGCGTCTGTCTTCCCGACATCTTATAACTTTAAAGTCTTCAAGTGTATAGTGAATAGGCACCTAGTGGGTAAGCGCGATACATCGTCAGCCTCATCGTTACTTACCATCAGGTGAGATTGTGGCGTGGCCAAGCGCGTAACTGTAGAATATTAAAAAAAAAAACATTTTTAATTGACATGCTTTGAAACAAGAAGTGCTTTATGAGAGATTTCGATGACAAACTATAACTTGGTGGTATAACATTTTCTAAGACGGTCTGGATTACTTTCACGAGATAAAATCTGTCACTAAAAACTATTTATGGATGTGTTCTAGCAACTACACTTGAGGACTCGTTCTCGATTACGGCCATTGCTACGTAATATTAGACGAAGTTGACGTAAAATTTTCACCTGTCATTAATATCACTTGAGTATAATGCCACATTGCTATATTTATTCAAAAGGCGTTACACATTTGCATTATAGGAACAAGTAATTAATTCACTCATTAAGAATGTAAATTTTTTAAAGTTTAATAGAATTTTCAATCGTGTGAATATAGTTTTTATTATTCATAATTTAAGATAATTATAATTCGATGCAAAATAGAACGAGTTATGAATACGAAAACAGGTTTTAGCGGTCAAATGTATACATAAATAATGAGAGAAGCAGGTATAATATTTTTGGTATATATATGATAACATCTTATTGTTCAATCTATTTTTGTCTGACATTTGGATTTCATTAGTTACCGGACAGCCGATAAATATATTATCTAATAAAAAAGAAAACTTAAAAATGATTCGAATCAACATCATTTGTATGAATGTTTGGTTATTTTTATATTCTTTAAAATTACTATAGTTAAATAGCCTTTTCTTTTAAATATTGTTCTATATATACATTTTAAAAAGTTCCTATATTGATATTTATAATAAGTCATTTTGTAATAAGGTTTTCGTTAAACCTACAATGGATACTAATGATAAATAAATATAGCAAATTACTATGACATTCAAGTATTACGTAAGCACTGACGGGGGGTGGGTGGTCCTTGATTTGCCTACTTTTGATGATAAGGTGATGGAGGGTTTGGATGGTGATTAGGTCAGCAATATTTATTTATTTAACCAGCTCAAATTTTCATATACTTATGTAAGTCTTTACGTAAGCATGGGTGGGAGCTAAGAATATTGCTTACTTTTACTGACTGGGGAGAGGGGCAGTCAGAAATTACAAAAATTCTGCTTACGTAAAACTTGGACGGCTTCTAATCAGCAAATGTAACAAAACTAAATAACAAATAATACGACATTAGATAGCAGTAAATTAGTTTCTTTAGCTGAGAAGAAATACCAAAAAAAATATTATAGGGCAATAAATAACATTTATTGTCAACGTTTAACTTTAAATGCAAATACAACTAAAAAATATAGATATCATATTAAAATATCCACTTTGTACTCTCGTTGAATTCATCAACCAAAAGAAATGTTTTGAATATACAAGAAATGTCGTACACCTAACAAACTCATTCGGCACACAGCCTTATTATACCCCTATACATTCATACTTCAGTATACCTAAATTAACATAACTTGCTAAGAATAAAATGTTCGCAATATATGTATGAATACTTTTCCTGTTAATTTTAAAATTAAACTTACACAAAACATACACCTCTCATTTTAATATTATAAAAAACTAACCTCTGCCCGCGACTTTGTTCGCGTGGAATAGGTACTTTAGGCTAATGCTAACACGTAGTGGAAGCTCTCAAGAGGAAAAAAACCCCGTTTATTAAACATTCTTCATTGGTGATTCGCTCCTGTTGGTTTTAGCGTGATGATAAAGCCTATAACCATCCTCGATAAATAAGCTATATAACATTGAAAGAATTTTTCAAATCGCACCAGTAGTTCCTGACTTAACCCCTAACAACGTCACAAAGTCACAAACTTTACATCTTTATAACATTTAGTATAGACTAGCTGACTCGTGCAACTTCGTCTGCACCAAATTGGTTATCACTGGTTTCAATTGCATTTTTAAACGCGAAAAAATTGAATAAAACTGATACCCGATTGCAGCCACAACCACCGCTTCCAATTGTGAATCCAAACTATCCACGGATTCACTCAGACATATACCCAGATTACATGTGATTTTTTTTTAATATGCCTAGTACCCGTTCGTAGCATCATCTACCAGGATCAATTAAAATAAAAACTAAGCTACATAAAACTAAATAAACATCTCTACCACTTACTTTATCATAACTATCTTCAACTTTTATTAAAACCTTTTTATACTCCATTGTATTAAAGAAAAATATATGAACACCGTATCGAAGCGTTAAACATCGCGTCGAAGCGTCAACTGTCACTTGCTTGAAACTATTGTCTAAGAGTTTTAAACTGTTTCGAAAACGTATTTTAAATATATTTTTATAAATAATCCCTGTACCACTCACAACATAGTACTTATCACCTTTTGGTAATTTATCCATGTTGATATGTTTCTACTGTAGATTATTCTACGTTGTTACACTAAATATTTGGCATTAAATTTATAACGTGTATTTGTCACACTTGATATTGGCGAAATTACCTACATGGGCCGAGGCCATACCGGAAAGAATCAATCAAGCGAGTTTTAAATATTATATTCATCCGAACAACGGGCTACCTGGCTGCCGGTAAGAGTTGCGTTTATTTGTGCATATCGTACGTACCTTTACAGATAAAAATATTAATTTTAAAATAACTTTACGATGTTTTTTTTTTCACTAACTTTGAAACGTTATTACAATGGAATTATTTTTGAAAGACATTTTTGGTATTGACAATAATGTGCTTGGTGCTATTTTTTAGAAATAAAAATAAAAGTAATCTTAACCCATGTTAGAATAGCAGTAATTTTATTATTATTATTATATTTAGATATAAATAAGTACAAACTTCATCTTTCAGACTAATGCAGTTATTTACTCAATATTTAGACTGTATATGTGTATATAGAATATAGCTATAGGTATAGTTTAGTGTAATACTGGCTGTACGATAAAGATAGCGATAATTGTGGCAGCGTATGTTATCGACTCATTTTTTTTTCGAAATGTAAATGCTGTTGACCTGGAAAGGTCTTTACAGCTTCACCGAACTATTAAGGCGAGTGCTGAAGGCACTCAGCCGACTTGGGATGTTTGGGCGACCAACTCAAGGGTACACGGCACACCTCGGCTTGGGCTGTCGCCTGTTTTGTGCAAAAATCGCGACCTATCTGAGCTAACCTAAGCTATCTAGATATACGTATATAAGTTATTGAAACATGCATGTGTACCAAGAATGCGTGCCTCAACAACTCCTATATGTATTTTGTGTCGGAAAAATTTCTCTAAACTATATAGAATAGGATAGGAAAAAATAAGGGTAGAACTCTTTGTCGTTTATTTCTCTGCAAAAGAAAAACAGCGTGTAAGCGTGTAGGCGTGCGTATAGGTTATGTGTGTGATGTTGTAGCAGTGATGTAAAGTTTTGTGTCACTGTATTGCGTGAGCATACTCAAGGGCTCCCCGTCGAGGGAACGGACCTATGCTTGAGCCATTGCCGAGCGGGGCCTAATCTGGTGTGCGGGAGTGAAATTTACCCCCAGACCACGGCGGCGTGATCTGTGGTTATGCGGGCGTGGGCGAGAACACACTCTGTTTGAAGAGACAGGCTGGTACTGATCGTTCGCTGACGTGATTGAATCAGGAGGGTCGGTAAAAATGTGTCACGGTCGTCTTCTATACTACGCAGCGTTGGGTACGTGTTCATAGTTCGCGGCGAATACCACTAACGGGCTGGGTTGATTCGCAGCTTTTTCGAAATAACTACCTGTGAGTGATTTTATATACGTCCAGACAGAGGGAATCTCCAGGTCCCTGTGGAGATCCTTATTCCGGACGTACCATGGGGCCTCGGTGATTTTACGTAAGGTATAGTTCTGGAGAACCTGCAACTTTTGAATACGATTTTGCGCTTGTGCAAAGACCGAACAACTGTACATCATAATCGGACGGATGCAAGTTTTATATAAAATGAGTTTATGTCTGGGGGACATTTTACTCTTATGACAAAGCAAATGATAGAGACGTCCCAAGACCATAGCGGCTTTGTTTCGCACTCTATCTGTGTGTGAATCAAAATTTAAGTGTTTATCTAAAGTGACGCCGAGATGTTTCACCTCGCCGGCCCAAGGTATTTCGTTTTCTTATAGCCTGATGATCGACGACGCATATATTTAAGATAGCGTCAATCCCAAGTCATACGTTTACGTTTATCGTTGTTTTATTGTATATGGTGAAATCTTAATATCAATAATGTTTAATAAAATGAAAT
>JACEII010000002.1:8761488-8781853 GCA_014332785.1 Antheraea mylitta
AAGAATATTTATACAAACTTGGTTTGTAGCAATTGAATATCAATTGTAATAATACGAGTATCTCAAAAGAATAGGCCTTACTTATTTTGTGATAAATTTACAACGTACTCAGGAGAACAATTAAAATAAAGGATTCAAGAAACTGGCGCTGAAATTTTAAATTTAAATTTTATTATTTCAAATTGAGACGGCCAATATGAGCAGCTGATACACAAAGAACTTCTAAACAAACAAACACTCTTTCTGTAGGTTACACACTAAAAAATCACTGGAGATAATAAAACTTCAACGTCAGTAACCCTAAATAGAAGACCGATAACTATCGTAAAATGTTATTAAAAAACTCCTATATTACTGTATACCTTTATATATTTTAAAGATAGCCTTGTAGTCCGACACACCGGTGATAGACGGTTTTCAATCTCAGTCCCATCTCGAGAGCATATTTACCTAGGCACATGATTTTGTTTGCCGTTGTCGGCTGTTCACAAGATAGGTCCAGATCTATCTGAGACACATAAGGTGATCCGTGATGTTTGTAGGCAATAAAAATAAACGATACGCGTATCACGAGTTGGCAGTGACAATATTGTAACTTGAATAATGACCCAAGATGGTATTACTCATTGTGTGAGTCCGCAACGCTTCTTTATCTATGCAACGTCTGGTTAAGAATGATTTTAATATAAATCAGTATCGCTTAAACTCCAAAGGTGGCGTGGTGTCTGTGCTAATGATTATTAAAAGTGACTAATCATTATAGTAAAAAATATAGTGATAAAGTGCTTTTTACTATGGAGTTTCAATATTATGGAAATTATGACCGGTCGCTGAGAAATCGTATTCAAGATCAACCATGGTGGGACGAGGAGGACAACCTGTCAGACAGACGAATTTATGGTAAGAAACTTGGTGTCGTTTGCTGCTTTCAGTCCTGTGGAATAGTTATTAAAATTCAATGAAAAACGCACATTTTTAACGACTTAAAAGAAAGGAGGTTCTTTCGTTGTATTTTTTTTTTTTATAAAATGTGTTTGTTACGTTAGAATTGTGTCAATCTATACCTCTATACTAATATTATAAAGAGGTAAAGTTTGTGAGTTTGTGACGTTGTGATGTTGTGACGTTGTAGGGGGTAATCTCATGAACTACTGGTCCGATTTGAATAATTCTTTCAGTGTTATATAGCTCATTCATCAAGAATGGTTATAGGCTATATATCATCACGCTAAGACTAATAGGAGCGGAGCACAGATGAAAAATGTTTCAAAATCGGGATGTTTTTTTCCTTTTGAGAACTGCTGCGTGTTAGTGTATCTACTCCACGCGAACGAAGCCGCGGGCAGAGGCTAGTCTTATATATACCGATTGGAAAAATACTTTTTTAAGCGGATATTTTCAAGGAAACTTCTCAAAATCGAATAAGAAATGTATTATAGTGGCTGAAATATTGGTAGGTTTATTACAATTCCAAATTCTAATAACCTACCTATTATTAGAAACTATACTAAACTTAAACTATGGTCAAGGAAGTTATGATACATTTTTTGAGATAGATTGTTTTGTAGCCTGTTTTAGTTCTTGTTAACATTTCATTGTATAGTGATTTATTCCGTTGAAATTATATTCTAATGTAGCGAAATTTTGGACGCGTTATGTTTACATAAGTAATATTTGCATACATCTCTTATCATTAACCTTTAATTAGAACGTGATTACAGTATCAAGTGTTCAAAATAACGCGGCAAAGATATTTAGTATTCTTGATCACGATATTATCAAATTAATTTTCCGCAAGTAAGGGTCGATTCTTGCTTATACATTTGTAGGTTGTATGGAAGGGTACTAATTTTCCGGTGTGTGACCGTCTAGACGGTAGGACGTTCGGGCGGAAGATATCGATTGAAGCTGGGATAAAATTAAAAAGAGCTTTCCTTCGTGGCGAAATTACACATATTATAATATTAAGACCCCCGTTAATATTAATATATTTATTGCGAAGGATATAGATATCTATTAGTATGAGTATCAAAGAAAAGTACTAAAGCAATAAATATTCATTATCGCACATTATAACAATGTTTACCAGAATTTTGTTTTTTTTTTATTCGTTTCTTTAATTTTTGACAACACAATGATTTTCTCTATTAACAGAATCTATAGTATAGGTCGCGGTTTAGTTTTCAATCGAAAGTATTAAACTTCAAACTTCTTTTTTAACTGAATACGTTATTGGTCTGAGAGGCTTTTACAGTTTCACCGGGATACTATACATCATTATTAGTTTGATTATAGTGCAGGAAGTATAACGTGATAAGAAAACAACAACTAGTTAAATCTAATTAAGTACTACCATAAATTAAAGAAAACTTTTTTATAAGATTATTTCACAAACTTATGTAACGGATATCAGAACTTGACCGATTTTATACTTGAATTATATTCTGTCAATCGTTAATATTATCTTTTTTTTTATGTCATAGGATGCAAACGAACATGCGAGTCAAATGGTGTTAAATGGTCACCGCCGTCCATAGACACTAACAACATCAGGGGAGTTGCAAGTGGATTGTCAGCTTGTGTTTGGGGATAGGGTGAAAAGGGAGGAAGGGGGGAGAGGGGAGGGAAGGTGGTTCATCGGCACTCTCAATGAGCGAACGAAACGCAACAATGCAAGCATTGTTAGTTCACGTCGGATTTTTGTGAAAGGGTGATACTACCCTGTCACCCGGTTAGGCCTCCCACGGCAGCGGCTCAAGCCTAGGTTCGATCCCTCGGTAGGGAGCCCTTGAGTGCGTTGCTTGCGCGATACGGTGACACACAAATATACATCACCGCTACAGCACTACACGATCACCCCCACACACGTGTACGCCTACACGCTTACACATGAAAGTGGAAGGGTTTACTTTTTTTTCCCTTATCGAACTGAAAAACTCTCAATTTTCCGATAATCAATATATGGAGGAGTTGTTGAGGCGTGTATACTTGGTACACATATATATATGAATAGTTAGCTAGGTTAGCTAAGATAGGTCGCGATTTTGCATGCAACAGGCAAAAGTCAAGCCGAGGTGTGCCGTGCACCCTTGAGCTGGTTGCCAAAATAAAATCGGCTGAGTGCCTTAAGCGCTCATCTTAGTAGTCCAGTGAAGCTGTTAAGACCTTGCTGGGTCAATAGCGTAGTCATTTCGAAAAAACGAAAAAAAAAAGTGATACTACCCCGAACGAGCCAATTAATGCTGAAACCAGTAATAGCTTCAGTGTGGCTATACCAGTTACAAAAATAACAATATCTATAAATAATATATAATTTATGAATGTAACCTTTATAAGAGAAAGTAGCAATGGTGGTCATCTTTATATTAAGTGATAGCTTATCTATTTTATTTTGTCATTAAACATATATATATTAGAGCACCATTACTTCCTAATCTGAAATTAATGATTAATGATGTTGATATGGATTATTTACATATGTCATCAGTTACAGGCAAGTATATAAATCAGGTAAAGTTTAAGATTAGATATCAGTTACAAAACTCCTCTTTTAATTGAACTGACTACGCTATTGACCTAGCAAGGTCTTAACAGCTTCATCGGACTACTTGTTACAAAACTATTTACTCATTTCAACTTTACTCATCTCAAAAAGAGCGCTATCGGGTCGCGAGACGAACGAACCCTCGTTAAAAAGTTACCGTGGGCGAAAGCCATGTTAAAAAGTAGCAGAGGGGAGGCATTCGGACGTAGAGAGGGAAACCTCGTTAAAAAGTCACCGTGGGAAGAAACCAGATTAAAAAGTGTTAGAGAAGAGGCCTTCAGGTGGAAGGTGGTGGTTGGAGAAGGCGTCCTCCGTCACTGCCAAGCTGGAGCAGGCAGCACTAAAAAGCGGAAAATAAATAGATTATCAAATTAACCAAATTAAATAAAACCTCACGGACACCTACGTCACGAGAGGAATCACAGATGCGTTGCCGTCCCTCAAGAAAGGAGTAGGCTTGTTTCTTGAAAGTTGTGTTACTTTGTCACTGATCCCATAGTCAGAACCTAACCAAACTCTAATCAAACTACCCTTGAAGTACAGGATGTACAGTTCCAATAAAAAATGATTCATCGAAATCGGTTGGCGTGATATTGAGCTATTTGTCTATTTGTCGTGTACATACTTAATGCAAATTTAACACTTATACGGTTTTGCACTGGATGCCGTTGTCAGAACTAAACCAAATTAAAATGGAACCACAAGGGAAGCTTTCAAATAAAAAAAGAATTATCAAAATCGGTCGACCCAGTCCAAAGTTATGAGACAAAAAAAATACAGACGAATTGCGAACCTCCTCCTTTTTTTGAAGTCGGTTAAAAACAGTTTATACTTGCTTAGATCCTTATCATTATGGGAATATACTTTGAGTAATATATAGTACTTTGTTATATAGAGAAAAGCCATACAAGAAAAACAAACATGAAATATTATTTGATTAACTTTTTATCACATGGCTGGTAAGTGATTAAAAAGAACATTTTTTATTGTACTAAAGTAGTTATATATAGCAATATATTTACTATGCATTTTAATAAGTCATTTAATAATCCATCGCCTAAAATAACAAGTTTGTGATGTTGTGACGTTGTAGGGGGTAATCTCAGGAACTACTGGTCCGATTTCAAAAATTCTTTCAGTGTTACATAGCTCATTTATCGAGGATGGTTATTATCACGCTAGGGCAAATAGGGACGGAGCACCAATGAAGAATATTTTAAAATCGGGGTTTTCTTTCCTCTTTAGCTTTAGCCCAATTTAATTATTCCACGCGAACGAAGTCGCGGGCAGAGACTAGTATATAAGTACAATGTAAAATGTTGTACACGTATATCGCTATTTTTTACAATTGGTATATTTCTCACTGTACATTTTTATAGCGCTTTTATCGTGGGTTTCAATTAGTAATGGCACCCGAATGAAACCGGTTTTTATCTGTTAAACGTTTATGTAGAACGAAAATGCAAATTGAATATAACAGGCGCTATTCGTTGTATAAAAACACTTAAACTGGGAATATAAACATTATATAGTAGTTAGTTGTTTTGATAGTAAGCTGGCAGTCTGAAATGCAGCCATCATAAGAACAGAGTGAAACACTTCATAGCTTCATAGTGACTTAATATAATCGTGTTCCAGGTTCCATTACGTAGTAGCTTTCCTCAAGGAAGGTTTATAGGCTGGTATTACGATGTCGACATTAACGATTGAATAACGTTATTTGGGTCAGTACAACAACACCAACAAAAAGGTTACACGTAAAAGGATAGCGCGATATTGAAACTTGTTTATTTTATTCGATACTTAATTTTATAATAATTTGTTAACTTCCATAGATAATCTATGTTTGATGATGTAATTATATAAGAAATCGTTCTAAAAATGTACCCGATTTGTAGAAGATCGATCCACCTTATTCAAAATGTTTTTTCTATAATTGCATCAACGAATTTTCTTAATAAAGCTTGTACAAGTATAATAAGTAGGGCTAAATTATAGGCAGAATAATCTGTTTTCTATATATAAATCAAATGTCAAATAAACTACATATACCACTTGTAGATGGTAGTCACGCTGAAGTAGTCACGTGATGATAAGCCTATTACCATTCTCGATATATGAGATCTATAACATAGAAATAATTTTTCAGATCGGACTAGTAGTTCCTGAGATTACCCCCCCTACAACATCATGACGTCACAAACTCAAACTTTACCCCTTTATAATATTAGTATAGATATAAGCGTCTGGAATTTTTAATATAATAAAATCTTCTCAATTGATCAAGTCTTTTAACTGTTTGAAATTAATACAAATAACAAAGGACTGTCGATGACATTATAATAACTGATACAATCGCTCAGTTCTCTGGACAAACAATTTAATTTATTTCCTTCATATCCCATCTGAGTCTCAGTTGGTTTGCATTGACCACAGCTATCGGTGTCGTGCAGCTATTCTAATTGAAAAACGTCTGTTCAAACAAAGAATTCAATTTCAGTCGAAACAGTGAATATGGCCAGACTGTTATGTTTTATTATAAAACAGTTCGTGTCCTATTTCTTCGCTGGAAACGTCATATGTTACCAACCATTTAATTCCATGTTATGACAGATATGAAAAACTTTATACTGCTATTGTAACTAGAATATATCGCTACAGAAATAAACAATTTTTTTATTCTTTATGAAGTTATATTTCTTTTGGCTAGTTAGTGAAAAATGATGAGAGTAAATTTTTACCATGAGCGCACACAACGTCACGAAAAAACGACACCCTGAAGTTATTATGATGCGCGCCCACGCCGTCACGAAAAACCGACACCCTGAAGTTATTGGATGCGTGCGCACACCGTTACAAAAAACTGACACCCTGAAGTTGGCTATAATCAACATTTTATGACTTTGTATTTGTTGTTTGTATTTCGTTGTATTAGTACTTTTAATTTATTAAATACCTTTTTTCTATTGTTAGTGTCGTTTTTTCTACAAACGTAGAATAAAATGAAAGATATTTTTTTTTAAGATTTCTATCTTGTTAAGACAAAGAACTATAAGTGATGTACATAAGCACACACACACTTTTTTTTGTGATACTTCACGTACAAGTAACAGATAAATATGTTAAAAAATAACTTACCAAAAGATATAGACTATTACTTCGCGGCAAATTACGTCAAAATTACTGAACATGTAGCGGAATAAGACGAACATAAGAATTTCGATGCGAAATTTTTCTTAGATGTGTAATTTAGTTAAGTAAGCTAATTTGGATTCCATTGGCCCTTTAAGCATTTTTTAATTAAAAGTTTTTTTTTATTCACAGTGAATGAAGCGAGTATTAAATAGCTTACGAAAGACTCGATATTATTATTGACATCTAGAATTGTAAGACAGAATGTTCTGTATGAGTAATTTAATCACTGTTTAGCTTAATAAAGTGATTTTTTTTTAACCAGTATAAAATCTTTAGATATACCTTTACTAAGAATTTTTAAATGGGAGGGTATAATTTTACATCTATATCTATCTATCTATCTAATACCTTTAAACGAGCAATTCTTGTATATTTTTATATTTGTATATATTCAGGATCTTCGAGACGGCGTCATCTATTTCCGTGAAACTTAGTATGTAGGTAGTGGAATTTTTTTTTGTAGAAAAAATGTTAATTGTATAAGGCAAACATAACAATTTATTTGAATTTAAAATGTTTTTTTAAAGAACCGAGCTAGGCTCGGTCGCCCAGGTACTTTAATTAAATTGCCATGTGCAGGTTTACAACTGACCAATTCACGGCTTTGTTGTATTTAGTTTGTAGTTTTGTAGTAGTTCTACTATCAGTGAACCACGAGAACTACATTATAGATTTTTTTAACTTGTATTAATAAATATGAAGTTTCTGTGTCTTATCTATACTCATATTATAAAGAGGTAAAGTTTGTGAGTTTGTGACGTTGTGATGTTGTGACGTTGTAGGGGGTAATCTCAGGAACTCCTGGTCCGATTTGAATAATTCTTTCAATGTTATATAGCTCATTCATCGAGAATGGTTATAGGCTATATATCATCACGCTAAGATCAATAGGAGCGGAGTACAAATGAAAAATGTTTTAAAATCGGGATGTTTTTCCTTTTGAGAACTGCTGCGTGTTAGTGTATCTATTCCACGCGAACGAAGTCGCGGGCAGGAGCTAGTATTATATATAAAAATAATAACGTATTTTATGCTTCGCTTCGTACACATTTTCTAACCACAAACAAATGGTATCAGAAAATTACTAACTACCGGTCTGTTTATCCGGAATAAGCAGCGAAACGGTTGACCGAACTTTAATGTACCTTTTACAGTTTTATAACCGAAATATACAGTGTCACAAGCTCAGAAACGATTTTGTTAATTCAAACAGTAACGAAGTAATCGTAGAAGTAATTTAAAATATGAATGCGTACGTACATACGAATATCTTAAACTGAAAGCTTACAATGTGTATCTATACAATATACCCTGAGTATCAAGTATCTACTTAGGGATTTAAAAATATTCCATACCCAGTCAAAAATTGCCTTAACGAACGATAAATTATTTAGATTTGATATAACACAAAAATAGTGTCCTATAGAAAAAGTTAGTACATACTTTAACTATTACAAATAATTTTTATTATCCTTAAAATAAAATTCTGTTATTATTTTAATACGTCTTACAGCATAAACATAATTCTAAATACGACGACAAAATTGATGACTTCTATTTTTTTTTAATATTATAGGAGGCAAACGAAGAGGCGGGTCGCCTGATATTAAGTGCCGCCGTCCATAGATACTAGCAACACCAAGGGAGTCGTAAGTGCGTTGCCAGCTTGAGGGGGGGGGGGGGGAAATGAAGGGGGGGGGGGGAAGGGAAGGGGAGGGTCAGGGGAAGTGGGTCTCCGGCGCTCTCACTCATCGAACGAAACGCAACAATTCAAGTATTGTTACTTCACGTAGGTTTTCTGTAAGTCGGGTGGTGCTACCCGGGCAAGTCGGCCTATTCATGCTGAAACCAGTAATAACTTCAGCGTGGCTCTACCACCTACTTTTTTATACTCTGTGGGTTTTGACGTCTGTCCACAATCCCAATTAGTGTTAAAATTACGGCGTGGTCTAAGGTGGTAAAGACCAAACCTAGACGAAACTAATAGGTGCTTGCCAACGAATTTTCAACTTTAAGAGTGATAGCTAGCCAGGTGGACTTAGAAGAAATCCTACCACCAGCCATGGTTATATCATGATTTCCCATCAACGGAAGTTTTGACGTAGTTGCAAGGATACGAATACTACGTCCATCCAAATACGCTGTCAACTAAGCTAAGACATCATCATTTCAAGCTCAAACGGCACTCGATAATTTTTTGACGTGAAAAATCTAAAGATGCGGCTAAGCCTGAATTTTGGTGTGGAAAGTCTGAGAGACGTGGCGACGCGATGCCACAATCTGTCTTACCGCATTGAGCTCTCATACCTACAGTATACTTTGAGATTTTCGAACAATGCTTGAGCTTGATTTTGAATGAAATTGATTTGAGTACAATTTCGTTGTTTCACTCACATCTGCCAGGTGTTCCGTGACTAGGTTTGCCAACATATCTTCAGCGAAATACAGTATTTTTCAAAATAAGTTAATAAAAGTATAGTACACTTTTAAAAAATATAGTATTTTATGGAAAAAATTATAAATATACAAAGATATATTTGTTACTTATTTATTTTTATAAAAACTATATTTCTTTGTACTTCTTGCATTTTTAATAATGTTTTGTCTGAAATAAAAGTCTCATATGTTTTATTGCATTCGATGTATAAAAAATTGATATTGAGAACTTTGAAGTGCTGCCAGCGCCTCCAGTTAATATAGAGATCAGTGGGAGCCAAAGACAAATGAATGTATTTCGATGCGCTCGGAGTCCGGTATTCGGTTTCACAAATTTGTCTCACTCAAAATTGTTAATTATTTTTAAAAATATATGTTTGTTAGATTTTGTTCGGTGTTGAAAATATAGTATTTTTGCGTACTATATATTTCTTCAACAGTATATAGTACGCCGACTCGAAAAATAGTCCAATACTATATATTATAGTACGGTTGTCAACCCTACCCGTGACGCCGCATTTATTTTCTATTTTTTGTAGACCTCTTTAAATTCCTACTTTTACTACCTATTTCCTACTAAGCAACTGTTTCAACCATACTATGTCTAGTATTGTAGTAACGGTCGGCAACGCGGATATGATAGTTAAGGTGTTGCAAGCGTCCATAGGCTGCAGTAACCACTTACCATATGGCGGCTCGCATGCTTGTTTGTAGTAAAAGTATGTATGTAGGTTTTTACATGTCAGTGACTACAAAATGAAAAAATATTTTCAAATTATATCAATTCTTGTATTTCTATCAGCATATATTATTTATTATGATTAGAACTCTTCTTACGAGGCATAGAAACAAAATAAAATATCCATGATAACATTTTCTATTCGCCTTATGTAATGATCAATCATGCGAGCTGAAGTTTGACCCCACTATCTGAATATTTACGGCATATTAAATAGATATCTCGGCATACAGCACAGTTCGTTAGTTCATTTATCTATTTGGAGAGTGAGTCAAGGTTCTCAAAGCAGTCGAACGCATCTTTCTAAACGTAATAAAAATAAACAGAGTTTAACGCAGACGATTACTAAGAAACGTAACTTTGTGAATATAATAATTGGGTTTCGGGATGCCATATTTTATCGTAGACAGGTTTTTAAGTAGAACTAATATTACGAATCAATTTGTTTATTTTTTTTTTTAGTTTCCGACCGGTAACGGAGAATGTCACAATACGGAAGAGGCACTAATGCGAGATATTTTTTTTTTGTTTCTTCTATATTTGCACTACATACAATGTTGTTTGATAACAATAACGATGGTTAGCTGGAAGAAAATGCCTTATGGTAATAAAGTATATATTCATTCATGACTCTGCACTTATAAAGGTCTAATATCCGTAGTCAAATATAAGAATACATACGTATACGTATAAATTTAAATTATTTTTTAGATATATCAGTGTCTCTGTCTGTCTGTTTGTTTGTTTGAAATGATGACGCGACTTACTTTCAAGAGAAAAAAATACATAGTAAATGGATTTAATAAATACATTAAGATGACTTTATTAGTCACTGTTTTTTTCAATGAGGTTCCACGCGAATGAAGTCGCGGGCACAGATAGCATCTTAATCAGTTTCAAATCAAATAATCAAAATTAGGTACGAACCATGTTGTATTCATACTTTTTTAAGAAACGTACGTACGTACGTTTTTGAAGCACTGTGGGATATACATATTCAGTTTAGACCATCGACGAAAAGTGGCTTGTCTCTCAGCGTTTTATAGGTTAAACTTTGGAGATTGTACACAGAAATTACATAATATAATTCTACCGTCCCCATTCCATCTGAGGACGATTAGACGCCGTGAGGGTTTCCACCCTTACGTGGTTGATATTCCCGTAATTCGTACGAAGCGATTTGCTTCAATATTCATTATACGTACGGCTAAGGAGTGGAACTCACTACTGACGTTTGTCTTCCCTACATCTTATAACTTGGGAGGCTTCAAGAGTAGAGTGAATAGGTACCTAGTGGGTAAGCGCGATACATCGTCGGCCTCATCGTCACCTACCATTAGGTGAGATTGTGGCCAAGCGTGTACCTGTAGAATATAATAAAAAGTATAATTAATTAAAATGAGTTGCAGTTTGAGGTGTACCTACTACAATTAACTACACATGTTTCGCTTCGTCACGGAGCAACTTCAGATCGATATCGACTCTTCCCATGCATTCTAATTTTATCCTAATTCAATCAGTAATAGAAAACCATTATTGTTCTAGGTAAGTGAAGTTGAAAACACCAATACCATCTCTGACTACATTTCTAGACGAGACTCAGGTGACAATAACAGCAGAGATGAGACCGTAATCAGCCCCCACGGTCACGCATGTCGGCTAGGTAAGTTACTTTGTAAATATTTGACGATTTTTGAAGTGCAACTTATTACGGGAGGGCGTTGATTTTGATCTGCAACCTTTTTGTGTGATGCAAAGTGGTGGGGTTAAATACTGTGTCCTGTAGAGTGGGATCAGTGTATCGCTTTCCGTCGGGATTTTAAGAACAGTGAGACAAACGCTCTTCTCGCTCTGTTTTTGAAGGTTTCACTTTTACCGCGTGTGTATTACACATATATTTTTTGCTTGCTTTTTATGATTTACTTGCAGTTTACTTTTCAAAGGATTAATTTAAATTTATATGAATATTAAAGCAGCATTTATTGAAATTTGATGAAAATATGTAATTATAATAATCATGAATGACCAAAAGCTATGTATGCATATAATGTCTGATGATTATCATAATATGTCAAAAACCATTGATATGATAATGCTACATGTCTTGAATTTATTAAAAACACACACACACACAAAGACTCTATAAGAAAATGTAAAAAATTTGTCACTACTTCTGTGTTAAAATACTAACTATAAAATTGGAAATATTCTAGCAATAGGCAAACACTAATCGTTTGCCTCTCGCGCATTTTATTTTGTGTTTATTATTAGTTTTTAAAATATTTTAGAACTGTAGTAAATCTAATGAAAAGAATAATACGTATTTTACCTATGTGTTATCAAAGTTGTGATAACATAAATATATTTTAATTACATGTATAGATTAATTATATAGTGTCTGCGTCATTGGTTAGAATTAAACGATATTTAAATGATCTATGCCATTAAAAATAAATAATATTTTCCTAATTTAACATTAGGTATAATGACAACACCTTGTTGACTGATATTTTATATGTGTTACTTTTCTTATAACACCGCAGCTCGAGAACTTTCGAAAAATAATTAAGGCAATACAAAGTAATCTACTAAGCCTGTAAAGTTAATTCTTACTTAACAAAACTGTGGTTATATTTTTGGCAGGCTATTGTAGCCTATACTATATCAATAATAAATAACGAAATTGTGATATTCTGTTATTAGATAATTTGCTGTTTAGCATTGTATCGCAATTCCTAACAATGACACGGTAACTAAATTAATATTTATTATTCGTACCGTGACTTTAAGTATAAGCAAGGTAAAACGCTCTCCTCTTCACACCTATTTATTGTTGAATTATCCTTCCTTGTTTGCACGTCGTCATAACATTGAATGATTATTCTCAGTACTAATAGCAGACAACAGATAATCAACCATGGAATAATCACGTCTACAGTAATTTGTTTTCCACTGCGTGGAAATAATGTACAATGTTATTAGATGCTGTAATAATATCATAATCAAATATCACTTCTATTCAGTACACTATTCAGTACACAGTATTCGAAGGTAATTTCAATTTGTGATTTCACCATTGCACCATTAACTTTTTTTTGTTATCTTATCCAGTCAACAGTACACAATACTCTATGGTCACTATACCTAATTTAAATTTAAAATAATCAGTATTAAATTCAAATAACCATCAAGAAAGACAAAGTTGTAAAGAGTAGCAGAGCCTATGCAAAGTTCCATTGCCACACTTGTTGTGTTCCGGTCCGAAGCCTGTGGTAATGATCACGGGTACAAGAGAATTTTCATTTCAGTTTATTCGTAAGACTGCAGTCCAAGACGCGACTATGACGCGTTACGACGTATGAATTACTGTTAGATAACATAGTTTATATTAATTATTTAGTTAACTAGCCTCTGTCCGCGACTTCGTTCGCGTGGAATAAAGATGATCTATATTACTAACACGCAGCGGAAACTCTCAAGAGGAAAAAAACCCCGATTTTGAAACATTCTTAATTGGTGCTCCGCTCCTATCGGCCTTAGCGTGATGATATATGGCATATAACCATTCTCGATAAATTATCTATATAACATTGAAAGAATTTTTCAAATCGAACCAGTAGTTCCTGAAATTACCCCCTACAACGTCACAATGTCACAAAGTCACAAACTTTACCTCTTTATAATATTAAGTATAGATTAATACAATATTAGCAGTAATTACAAACCTTAAACGTAATTAACTGTAACATAGTATCTATGACGAAATATATAATTATTATTGTTCTTACATTAATATTGAAAGGTGTTCTACATATAAAAAAAAATAGTGACACAAAAACGTATACACATTGTAAAGAGGGCAAACAACTAATAATACTTATAACAAACACCATTGTAACTGTTTAAAATGAATTAACTATTATCTTTTGAGGTTAGTATTACGTGTATACGTTAAGATAAAACAAAAATACTTTCGCATACAGGAATGGCTATTAAAGTATTGTTACTATCGGCTTAATCTAAAATGTGTATGCAAACCACGAAATAAGTGAATTTATATTACATACTTGCTTCTGCCCATGACTTTGTCCTCACGGAATTTTGTTTTAGTTAGTTTAGTTACTTTGGACTAAACTAATAAACTAAGAAAAAAACGATTTTGCAACATTATTCATTCGTGTTCCGCTCCTATTTGTCTTAAAGTAATAATATATAGCCTATAGCTTTCCTCGATAAATGAGCTATTTAACACTGAAATAATTTTAAAAATCGAATCAGTTGTTCCAGAGATTAGTGCGTTTAACCAAACAAACAAACCCTCCAGCTTTATAATAAAGGTATACCTAGATACCAATACGAATTCCATTCTTCTCTCATACTTAACTCGAACTGTAATTCAAATTACAATAAATTTTGATAGATTAGACCGATTTTAATAAAACAAAGACTAAGTTATTCTCGAGAATATGCTTTATCGTGAACCCTGCAGTGATGGGTGTTCATACAAACAGACAGACAGACAGACGACATTTCTAAAAATGATTGAAATGTATTCTATTACTTATTCCCAGACACCTGTAATATTTTTTTTCACGGAAATCAAAAAAGTACAGGCACTTTAGATTTACATTATTATTATTTGTATAGATATATCGATGATAAAGAATCGATACCACATAACTCAAAAACTTCATTTTGTTACACTGGCAACGTGTATGTTAAATTTTATGATCATCGCTGGATTAGTTCAGGCGTGAAAGAGTGACAAACAACCTCACGTTTGCATTTATACTGTTAGTAAGGATTTTGATATCAATTATTTGATAGGTTAAAAAGTCAAATGTAATTATTGAGGTAAGAATTATAATAATTAATTGTCGATATATATAAGGTGATGGTTTGAATGACTTATCTTCATCCAATCTATAATAATAATGATGGAAATTTGAGTATATTGACTTTACTTTATGGAAATTCTTTATGAAAATATTTCTAAAAATCTAACCTGTATAAGGGTTTTAAGTTTTTACAGGAACTACACGAGCAAAGCTGCGGGTTGTAAACTGGTTATGTAATAAAGTATATTGTATATTACAATACATGATGCTCAGGCTAATTATACTTTTGTGCATTTTAAAAAATTTCAATAATATGGAATATAATCTGCTCGCTTTTAGTTGTGGCTTTGTTTGTATATATTTGCATATACCTAAAACTGATGTATCCCATGAGAATAGTGTTTTTTTAGGGATAAAAGATATGTCCTACGACCTTTCTTACCCCTAATAACGTGTATTTCAAATGTCATGATGGTCCGTTGAACAGTAAACAAAAATAATCAAATTCGTATTTATATTATTAGTAAGAATGACATTGTTATAAAAATATTTGCTCTTTATTGCAATACACATCCATACATTCTCCACACATATATTAAGAATGTATATCTAACGTGTATGTACTTTTTCGATTTTCGTGAAAATAAATGTTACAGGTGTCTAGGTATAAGTAATAAAATACATTTCAATCATTTTTATAAATGTGTGTCTGTTTGTATGAACACGCATCATTGCTCAAGTATTGGGTTCGCAGTAAAAAATCACCAAGAAAATCATAAAGCACATCTTCGTGGGTAACTTCATTTCTATTTCATTAAAACCGGTGCACTCTATCAAAAGTTATTGATATCGAATGATATTTCGAATGACGACTCCTGTTAAGTACGAGAGAAGAGTAGAAATCTATATACTACTATTATAAAGCTGAAGGATTTGTTTGTTTGTTTAAACGTGCTAAACTCACGAACAACTGGTGTGGTTTGAAAAATTCTGTCAGTGTTAGATATCTAGATATTATTTATTGAGGAAGGCTCCATATCAGTGTTTCCTAAACTTTTTAGGCCATGCCCCAGCTTAACATTTCTAAAATTTGGGGCATACAAATTTTTAACCTTTCAATATTGTTTTGTTCCCTTAAGAAATATAAATGATAAGTTTTAGGAATAAATCACTATGAAATTTTTATCAATACATCGTAAGTAAAATTACAAAACATATAATGAAAAACTTACTTGACGACTCTGATTACCCAGTTGATATTTTGATAACGTCAAACGAAATTATACCTAATAATTATTATTAATTATTACATTTTTTTTTAAGAATTTGCCTTTTTTGTTAAATTTGTTATCAATATCTCATTCTATTGAAATAACCCAAACCGAATGGAGTCAAAATCGTGTCGAATTCTTTTTTAAATTGTCCCCCTGTGGGGCGTGGGAACGTTGGGAAACACTGCTACACATCATGCTAAGACCATCAAGAGCGGGGTAACAATGTAAAAAATTTCAAAATCGGGATTCTTTCCTTTTGAGAGCTTCCGCTACGTGTTAGCTTTAGCCCAAAGCAATTATTCCACGCGGATGAGGTCGCGGGCAGAAGCTGGTTATTGATATAAATAAAAGATTAAAAGTTTCAATTTGTAAATTGCAAATGTTAGTGAGTAGAACATATGTTTATAGACAGACTGGTTATTAGAGATCAAGCGTGAAATCGATGAAGTAAATGCTGTTTACAGATTACGTAATGTTCGTGTATTGTGTATAAAGCGATGTAGTATTGTTTGAAACGTAATATAAAGGTACAAATAACCTTTTTATCGATTGGAAAAGAATGAAAAAATATCCCAGTTAAATAGTTTTCTATTTGACACAATAGATAACACCTTTACGCTAACAAAACAGCTGCTACAAGAAGAAAATTTACTTAACGCAAAGACGTAAACAAAAGTATACTTAATAATCGCAAATGCAATCTCGAACTGACTACGCTATTGACCTAGTAAGGTTTTAACAGCTTCAACGTACTAATGCAAATACAATGATTAATATAAATTGAACTAAAGTAGATTAATGAAAAAAAAACTAATTAGTGTCATAAATATTTTAAGTATATCCGTAAACAATTTTATTATTATGAATTTAACCGACACTAGTTATTTCCCTGATCAAATTAGGGATGTAGGAAGTGTTTTATCGACATTAACCTAATATGTATGTCGATTACGATATATAATATATGACATATCGATGTGGAGTTTTTGGCGGGATCTTGGAATGCCATATAGTGGTTTTTATATTTTATTCATAATCTTGTAATCTTTGGCTCTATATTGTGTAATGTTGGTGGTGCTTTACGTAACATAGTTTGGTTACAGTGCACAAGTGAAATAGATCGGAAATAATATCACGATGCATGGACTCTAACTTGCCACAAAAACTCCAAGGAAAATTCTAACAAGATGGCCACCGTCTTGTTACTTCATTGAAATTATTTAAAGAAACTTGTAATATTGTTATTCACTTGACGACGGCAGTAATAGCCTACTAGAAGACTGGTTTCCAAAAATAAAATAGAGGAAGAAGACATCGAATTATCGACATGTCAGAAAGATTTTGTAAAATTAATATTAATTTTTAATTTGTATGGTACTCTGTTCAGTTTAGTACAGTTTAAATATTATAAAATTAAATAATACAGGCCCGCTTCGCACTGTACTATATAACGTTCTTTTATGATTATAATATCATCGCAATGTCCATTCTTGAATAACAAACCATAATTTCTATTTTTAATTATTGGCATTAGCAGTGTTATTACAAAAAAAAGGTAAATACGTAATGACTACTTGCTTTAAAATATTAGGGTACTTTAGTAAGAAACTAAGTAACTAAAACGTACGTTTTTTTTTAAAGTAATACACATTCCACGTATATATTCTATCTATCGAAGCCAATTGATTAAACTTATTTTCCTATATAAAACACTAGCCTCTGCCCGCGACTTCGCTCGCTTGGAATAAATACACTAACACTAACACGGAGCAGTTCTCAAAAGGAAGGACATCCCGATTTTGAAACATTTTTCATCTGGGCTCCGCTCCCATTGGCCTTAGCGTGATGATATACAGCCTATAACCCTTCTCGATGAATGAGCTATATAACAATGAAATAATTCTTCAAATCGGACTAGTATTTCCCGAGATTACCCCATACAACGTCACAACATCACAACGTCACAACATCACAACGTCACAAACTTTACCTCTTTATAATCTTAGTATAGATGAGTTTTTGGCGGGATTTCAGTCTGTCATGTAGTGGATTTTATATTTTATTCATAATCTTGTGTTTCTTGACTCTATATTGTGTAAAGTTGGTGGTGTTTTATGTAATATGGTTAGTTTATTGTGCATAAGTGAAGTGAATGGAAAATAATACCACGGAGCATGAAATTCTGAGGTGCCACAAAAACTCCCTGGAGAGTTCTAACAAGAGATCCACCATCTTGTTAGAATATTGATTGACACGACGCTTGATATTGTAATGATCGTACGACGCTTGTGATATTATTGATTACTCGACAATGGCAGTAATAATCTGAAAGATTGATTGCCAAAAATAAAGTAAAAAAAAAAATCTTAGTATAGATTGAATAACTGACTGCCCACATTTCCTACCTTCCTACAAAGGTGTTCCTTTAATTCACCGCATGCATATCCAAACTACCCTATTAACTTACTTAAAATACTAAAGACAGAAATTAATATCGAATTAAATGCACCCATGTCTAGACTGAGTAATACGTATAATAAATTAGGAACATCTTTGGTGACTCAGATACCTTAAAGTATAAGGCATATGAGAACAGAAAATTTTGGTATCTACCAATTTATAACTTTATATTTTTTTCGTTTTAATTTGGTGTTTCGGATTTCTATTTCAAGTATTATTATAGTATAATCACCTAATAATGATCTAAAATGTAAATCGTAATTATCTATAGGAAATTAATACTTCATTTTTTATTATCTACTGACACCAGATAATTTTAAATGGTTCGACTTTCTTCTTCTTTTTCTTGTTCTGGCTCCGCAGAAGCATTTGCCAATGTCAAAGTTTTATTTCAATCTAGATTACAACATATTTTACACAATGAGTGTCATGTCATTATTTCAATGTTCCAACAAGATGGTGGCTCGCTTGTTAGAACTTTCCAGGGAGTTTTTGTGGTATCTCAGAGTTCATGGTCCGATGTATTATTTTCCATAATAACCAAACTGTATTACGTAAAACGCGACCAATTTTACAAAATATAGAGTCAAATAACACAAGATTATGAATAAAATATAAAATAAACTACATGACAGACCAAGATCCCGCCAAAAACTGCTTCGACTTTCTTTAATGATAAATCATACGACGTAGACTAAAACGAAACGATAGTTATTTGTTTCGTTGGCAAACATAAGCAGTTAAACTCTTTCTATTCACAGACCGAAACACCTGTTGAATATGTAGAACATATTGTAGGTAGAATATATTATTGATAGGAAGACTTTTCCGTAAAACATGTTTCGACGCTCCCATACATAATGACGTCTAATAATCTCTTAGATGTCAATTAATTATACATTTTTAAAGTAACTGATTGGAAAATAGCTATATTTTATTTGTCCGTTTACGATGTGGTCACGCTGTGTCGCCTACGTCACCGATAACACTTCCCGATTCCTATAAGTGGTTATGGCCTTCGCTTATAATATATCTGTAGATTGTACGCAGCGGATTTTGCGCGCCTTATAACCTGTTATTTAGTCAGACTATACCCGCCCGCAAACTAGCTACGATGGTTTTAATATTTATGACATTATACACTTACGTAATCGTATTTTACGAATAAATATATTTATGATCGCCTTTATAATAAAATAAGCTAATTTATTAGTATTATAAATCCAAGAGTAGTTCTTAAAGAACCTGATATGTTTTGATAACATTTTACTAAGTAGTAACATAAAGTTGAAGTTATTTTTAATGTTATTGATTCACTTGGTAAATCAATAACTGCTTTATTCGAAGGACCGTAACAGTATTTTGTTATCGAAAGTATCAAAACTACTATAGAAGTATTGCCATCGAATTAAAGAAATTAAGCCACGTTTTATTTCGTCGAATAACGTATTCAAAAAAAGTGTGTGTACATGAAGTTATACTTCTTTGGTTTAATAAGATAAAAATATTTTCAAAAATTTTATATTTCGCCTTATTCTACGTTAGTAGAAAAAATGACACTAACAATAAAAAAAAGGTATTTAATATATTGAAAGTTTAAATATAAAGAAATTCAAACAACAAATACAATGAAACAATATGTTAACCATAGCTAACTTCAGGGTGTTGATTTTTCGTGACGGTGTGCGGGTGCATCGCAATAACTTCATGATGTAGGTTTTTCGTGACGGTGTACGCGCGCATCGTAATAACTTTAGGGTGTTGGTTTTTTGTGACGGTGTGCGGGTGCATCGTAATAACTTCAAGGTATAGGTTTTTCGTGACGGTGTACCCGCGCATCGTAATAACTTCAGGGTGTTGGTTTTTCGTGACGGTGTGC
>JACEII010000002.1:8781863-8805297 GCA_014332785.1 Antheraea mylitta
CGCGCATCGTAATAACTTCAGGGTGTTGGTTTTTCGTGACGGTGTGCGGGTGCATCGTAATAACTTCATGGTGTAGGTTTTTCGTGACGGTGTACGCGCGCATCGTAATAACTTCAGGGTGTTGGTTTTTGGTGACGGTGTGCGCGCGCATCGTAAAAATTTACTCTCATAATTTTTTCTTAACTCGCCAAAAGAAGTATAACTTCAAAAGTTTACCTGAGTTCTTATTGCATCATCACACTAGGAATATTTTAAATTTATAGAGTATGTAGACTTTATTACCCTATACAAATTACTAAGCAATAACCACGGCATCTCGAGGATTATGTAAAATTTTATACTGCACACGTTTAGTTTTAACTTACAGAAGCATTATATAAAGTTATTTTGTTTTTGCTTCCAATATTTTGTCTTAGGAATTCCATTTACAGTCTTCCTGTGTCTTATATTGCATTAATTATTATTTAAATACTTCATTATTCGCATTGGCTTTTATTTACTTTATATTGTCTTAAACACACATATTAAGGCTCTCAGATCTATTTTCCTCTTACACACAAGCATATATTGTATCTTTTCTTGTGTTAACTTAAACTCAAATGACTTTACAGCATTTATTTAAGTATTTTATTATTCATTTTAACTCTTATTCACATTTTATTACCTTCAAAAATATTAAGGCTCTTATAGCCCTATCTCTCTCACACACAAATAAACACGTACAAGCATACGCTCACACATCCATAGACACTTTGATATGATATATAGGTACATTATATTATAATACTTCGGCGCATTTACTTAAATATTCAATAGTCTTTGCCTACTACAACACTTTCGTTAATGTAGCAAAATATATTTTTCTATATCTCAGAAACAATGCTTTGTTTCTGGATGAAGGTACCCTGTGTCCTTTTCTGAACCCCAGAAAACATGTATGCAAAATGTAATGACGAACGGTCAAGTAATTAAGAAGTAAAACCATGTCAAACTCACAATGGCAATGATTGTATTAATTAGCCTTAATAATATGTTTTATTTAGGGCATAGTCTATACTATAATAGTTTAAAGAGGTAAAGTTTGTGACGTGTGACGTTGTAGGGGGTAATCTCAGGAACTATTGGTCCGATTTGAAAAAATCTTTCAATGTCTTATAGCTCATTTATCGAGAATGGTTATATATCATCACACTAAAACCAATAGGAGCGGAGTACCATATAAAAATGATTTAAAATCGGGTTTTTTTTCATCTTGAGAGCTTCTGCAACGTATTAGCGTTAGCGTAATGTATCTATTCCATGCGAACGATGTTGCGGGCAGAAGTTAGTTTGTAAATAAAATAAATCTAAAAAGTAAAAAATATATATTCTGTTAGATTATCTAGCCAATTAAGAACACTTGATTATTGAGAGATATAAAGTTTTACAAAATACCACTAAGAACTCCATGTAATCAATGTACTTTATGTAGTCTCTCTGTATAGTATTTCAATGTAATGTGAAAATGTACTCAAATACACACATATCTAATCCAACCATATTACCATCAATTCAGTATGTCATTCTTTTGAACAATAGAAATATTTAATATCGGTGTTGAACGAATAATATTATTTTTATTAATAAATTAATTGTTAAAAACTACATGGAAAGTAATTACTAACATGTCCAATAAGGAAATCGTTGTAATTTAATTGACTTATAGTATTCGACTGTGCAGAGAATCCTATGAGGCTTAATTAAATTAAATACTTATATTCGTAATCCTGTTTCCTTCAATCTTTCAAAGGTTAACTTCAAATCACGTTACGTAAGATTACTTAATGATCTAGTATTCACATCCATCAAATCACTTCTTTCATCAACAGGGGTGAGACAGGTAGCTCAAGAATTGGTAGAAAAGACTTCACCTTTTTTGGTAATTCTTTTTGTTGCATGTTTCATTGTCGGGAGTGTTTGGAACATCTTACAGTGAACTGAAAAATCTAGATTCCCAATTTTGATATAAAACAGTATGTGACACAGAAAAGAGTAGAGAGATCTTCAAGTACACTGACAGGTTGGCAATTGCCATTTTATTCCAATACGTAGTTGCACTAAATGGGAAAATATGGTTTCATTTTCTTCATTAGCATAAACGGGTAAAACCACGACTGTCAGCTCGTTTGTAATAAAAATTTGATATGTGTTATAGTTTTATATGACTAGCTTAAAATTTGTTACACATATCACCTCCACGCACGTGTACGCATATATGCTTACACATGAAAGTGGAAGGGTTTAATTTTTTCCTTTATTGAACTGAAATTGTTTAGAAAAAATATCCGACACAAAATACATATAAGAGTTGTCGAGGTATATATGCTTGGTACACATATATGTTTCAATAACACATATAAGTATGAATATGTAACTTAGCTTAGGTTAGTTCAGATAGATCGGGAATTCCATGTGTTAGGCATGCATTGCATGTAACAGCCCAAGACGAGGTGTGCCGTGCACCCTTGAGCTAGTTGCCCAAATAAAATCGGCTGAGTACCTTAAGCGCTCGCTTTAGTAGTCCGCTGAAGCTGTTATGGCCTTGTTAGGTCAATAGCGTAGTCAATTCGATTAAACAACTTGAAATTTGTAAAAGAGTCGTAGGGTTTAAGAAAAGATGTTAAAATTGCAATAACAAAAAAAGATGGCTCGCTATTAATCCAAATAAAATAAGTACAATAAAACCATTTTCACGTGAACGAAGTTAATGTAAAATAGAAGTAATCATATTTGCCACAGCATCTAAATTTCAGGACATTTGTCTGTATATCTCTATCAATATCGGGATCCTTGGTGTCAACATATTCAGCGATGTGTAATTCCAGTATCATTTGGAAAGCAAGGCTAAATTGACAGCTAAAACGCTAGCTATTCTCAACCGCTCAAAGTGGTTCTTCACCGCAAAGCTAGGACTTATGCTCTGTATAAAAGTACTTCCTCGTATGGAGTACTGCTCACGCATCTGGGCTGGTGTGCCTGTCTACCAACGTTTTCCTTTTGACTCCGTGTAAAGTCAAGCTATTCGCATTATCGAGGATACCGAATTAAAACGCGGTCTAGAATCATTAGAATTTCGTAAAGACATCAGCCCTGCATCTATAACGGAGAGTATTCCAAAGAACTTTTTGACATAATGCCCTCATCACCGTTCCAAGGTCACACTATCCGCCGTTGGTTGGTTGCTCATCCACATACCCTAAAGCCCAGCAGAGAGGCGACAACCATAAGGTTCTCTAGAAGCTTCATTAAGCACATGCTAGCATTGTGGAATAGGTTACATGGTACGGTGATGCTCCACAGCTATTATAAGGAGATATTAAAAAAAGAGATTGCAACAAGATCTTCGAGGTTGGCAATACAATAATGATGTCCCCGATAGTGTATTTGTCCATAGGCAAGGCACCCAATTAAAATTAGATATGCCGTGTGTGTGTTTGCTGCCCTTTAGCATAAAATAAAATCAGTAGTGGGTTATTTACTTACATTTTGTGAATTTAATTAAATAATTTAGTTAAAATGAAAAGTATTCAACAAATATTATGGACCCCATGGTCCCATATTCTTGTGCCTGTATGAGTTTTTTAGGGCGTTAAACTCTTTTGTATAGAGACGGTTAGTGGATACATATTTTATAAAATATAAAATTCATTTGCAGACGGTACTTCTATATAAAAATAGTACTTACTGTGTATTCATAGTTATTCTACAATTAAATTGATCAAATTGAAATAAAACACTCAAATGATTTATTTATTATTTAAGAGTATACTTACCAAATAGAAAAATAAAAAAAAATCGAAATTCGTCCACATTAAGGGAAACAAACTATTTCTTCAGACGGTATAATATTATCATCTATATTTAATATTACAATTGTAGATGTAAGAATCGTGAAGTATGATAAATAAAAGGTCATGGATGGTGCAAAAAAAAACTTTTCCAATTTTTTTGTTGATAACTAAAGCTCGTCAATAACTGCTAACCATAAATATAATCAAACAAAGGATATCGATTTCTATACAAAGAAAGAAAAAATGTTGTCTTCGCCTAAACAGATCTTTTAATTCGACTGACATTTTCTAGTGCAATGGTATTTACAATATCAACCGTTCTTCACAATAAACTTGTCAAATTACCGACGCATGATCTGAAATGTTCCCGTAATTTTCCGTATCGTTGGAAACACACGGTCATTTTTGATTCCATCAATTTACGTTAATCAAAATGTTCGCTCCAGAAATTTACGAATGAATCTATGGTATAGCATTGGTTGCTGGAACAATTTCCATTCGAAATTTCAGTCGAGCCGCTAAACCGAACACCAGTCGCACGAGGGCGTCCGCATTGATTGCACGTCGCGTCGCGTTCCTTTTACAATAAACTCGCGTACCACGCCGCGCTGCCCGTATTAACGCACTGTCGCGTACAATACGATGACGACTTCCTTGACCAGCCGGTATACACGATCTGGCTTTCTACCCGGCAACGGTACAGATGCGACCGTGCTTTAAGCCGTTAACCGTGTTTACGTCGCGCCATCACTATTTACTACAAGATGAATAAAGTTTTCTTCCATAGTAGACATTAAATCGTGTAAATATATCAGCGCGCACCGGCTGAAAGATTGCGAAACTGTACAAGTGAAATTTATAAATACATTGGCAGTGGTGTGGAGTGACGTTTGAACAAGATGTGTACATGTAGCAAATTTTGCGACTTCCTCAGGAACTCATGCGGAGCAGGTAAGAAGGACTTCAATATGGACCTTAAAATGTATATTCTATCATATATCGAAAATATACTCCCGTCGTTTTCAACGTTGAGAGATATTTGTTTAGATTGGCAGAAGAGAAATCGATTCTGCAAATATAGCATTCTAATTATTTGAATCTCACTGTCGTGACGCTTTCACGATATTATTTTTCAAACCGATTATAATTTATAATTATAGTTTTACTAACCGGTGTAGAAACTTGGATGTACCTGCATTTGAAATCAACGATTTTTAAGTTTGACCTCGAAGTTTTTGTCTACATCACTGTAGCGGAACAGGCGTGATGATATGAACTTTGATTTTGAAATCGACGCCAAGATTTGCCATTGCAAAACACGTAAGCCGTCATTAAAATACCAAAGAAGTATTATCAACGGATCATTAACATTTAAAACGTCTTGGACGTTATCATATGTTAACATAGATGAATAAGAATATCAAGGTGGTGGCGAAAACGTCAGTAATATAGGTACTTAAACAGTCTGTTATTCTCACTTGTTATAAGTGGTTAAATTGTATTCCAATTAAAAATATAAACGCGTTTATATAGTTAACAATGGCACGATGCTTCACAAACCGATGCTTACAGACAAAAGTAATTCGGACTGTTGAAACTCCATAAAATCGAACTTTCTACATTTTGAAAAAGTAGTAGCAATTGTTTACAATTTTGATTTGTGCCATAGAGCCCACATAAATAGATGAACTATAAAAGACTTCAATGATGAAACCTGGTTTGCTCTTTTCAAAGTCCTATTTACGTTGGTCTAGGATATGGTGAGAGAATGTATCTACTAGACATTCACACTCAAGGTCGTCAACGTCATGGTACCGTGTTGAATGTTGTACTACATAAAGTTTTTTTTAAGGCTGACAAAATATATAATGTATCTTTTATGGTGTACTTCAAGAAATTGAATCAAGAGTGTCCTTAGTTAGGGTTTTAATACTGTTTATACGAGATATAATGTCTTTATACGAGAGTCAATTTAAATAACTTATAATGAAGCCAATTTGATTCGTGTATGAATATAATTAAGTTAGCCAAAGTTGCACATGTTTAAGAACGTGTATGTAAATTGTAACGGTCACTGGGTTGGGTTATCCTCAATATCAAATTCTCGTGCGAATTTTTTTATTACTTGTAATCTGGTATTTATTTTTAACAACAGAACACGCTTATAATTTTCATAGTCTGATAAAGAGAATGTTTAAAACATCCATGGTTATATAGTAATAATAATATGTTTTTTAATAAAAACAAATCAGAGATGACAAAAATACTTTATGTGTGATATTTTACAGGTAGTGATGCATACAATAGACATCAAGTAATCAAATAATACAATAAATATAAAGAATGGCATAATGTCTATATTAGGTACATTCGTTTATACGCAGGATGTTGCGCTATAATCTATACTTCTATACTATCTATACTAATATCATAAAGAGGTAAAGTTTGTGAATTTGTGACGTTGTAGCGGCTAATCTCGTGAACTACTTGTTCGATTTGTAAAATTGACAGTGTTATATAGCTCATTTATCAAGGAAGGTTATATACTATATACTATCATGCTAAGAACAATAAGAGCGGAGCACCAATGAAGAATGTTTCAAAATTGGGCTTTTTTTCCTCTTGAGAGCTTCCGTTGCGTGTTAGCGTTACCCCAAAGTGATTATTCCACGCGGACGAAGTCGCAGGCAGAGGCACTAACACTAGATTTATTAAGTTAACAATTTTACATGAAAATCATAAGATTAAGAATGTAAAGCTCAAATATCTTGAAAAGCACAAAATGTTTTGAGTATATGAACCATTTGTTTTGAATTCAATATAATGTATACTTCTAGTTCATTTTAATGCTTTATAAATCTACAGCCATAGCGAATAGTATTTAAATTATTTGTTTATTTACAATTCACAAAACGGCTTTGAGAATATATTTAAGAATAAAGTTACTCGATTTATTTACTTTTAATCGAAACCTACTGCAAGTGAATACAGGAGTGCAAAAAACACGAGGAACTATTAGACAAAATGACAAAATCAAACGTTTTATTAAAACCTCCTAGTTGATTGCAGAGAAAATATAAATAGTAAATTATGTTAAAACTTGCACTTCTACGAAAAGGTAATATGGAATACTAGAAACACTGCTGACCTATATTCGGTATTGCCAGCTGTAAAACGAAGGTGTCATAACGTACAGTGTTATAAAACAATCTGTACACTAATTAATTTTCATCACTTACAGGTTTCATACATTTTGAGAGATATTACAACTATTAGATATCAATTTTTATTTCTAACTAGCTTTGTTCCCGACTCCGTATCTCATATAGACTTAGAATATCATGTAAAAAATAGTGACTAATAAAATTAACTGAATATAAAGTCCATTTACTATTACTTTTCTCACGTACTTAAGTCGGGTTGTCATTAAAATTACAATAACTTTTGACACAGTGAACCGATTTTAATGAAACTAACATTAAATGTTACTTGAGGATATGCTTTATGATTTTCTTAATGTTTTTATTGTGAAGCCAGAACTTTAGCAATGATACGTGTTCATACAAACAGACAATAGACAGACATACATTTTTAAAAATAATTGAAATGTGTTTTGTTACTTATTCCTAGACACCTGAAACAATTGTTTTTCACAAAAATCACAAAATGTACAGATACGTGAGATTTACATTCTTATTACTTATATGTATAGATTAAGGTGATCACAACGTTGAAAGTAATGTGCGAGACTTCTATATGTCTTCTAATTGTATTATACAAAGAAATGAGTCCCACCTCTCTTCCCCTCCCCTCCCCTCCCCACTCCTCTTCTTTCGTCATTCCCCTTCCTCCATTTTCCTCCCAAACACAGGATGGCAATGCACATGCAGCTCCCTTGATGCTTCATGTGTCTATGGACGGCAATGATCATTTAACACCAGGTGTCCCGCCAATTCGTTTGCCTCCTATAATATATATAAAAAAATGTAAACAATTAATGTGTATGTATTATATAAAGAATTATATGATATGAGATGAACATGCTAATTTTGAAGTTTATATTAATAGAGTTAAATTAAAATTAATAACATCTCTTAGCCGATTTAGAGTGACGATTTTAAAATATATTGATAATGATGATACCTTCTGAACTTATTTTAGTTTCACAATGCAAACAATAAATATTATTCTCATACTACAATTGATATCAACCGTGAAATGAATATTGTACCACCTAACCAGCTGTGTCGACTGTTCTACAAATGTTTTTATACAGTTGTTAATGAAAAGCCATTTTATTGTCTACAAAAAATAGTAGGAGTTTTTGGCGGGATTTTAGTCTGTCATGTAGTGGATTTTATATTTTATTCATAATCTTGTGTTTTTTGACTCTATATTTTGTAAACTTGGTGGTATTTTACGTAATATAGTTAGTTTATTGTGCATAAGTGAAGTGAATGGAAAAAATATCCCACGGAGCATGAAATTCTGATACGCCACAAAAACTCCCTGGAAGGTTCTAACAAGGGAGCCACCATCTTGTTAGAATATTGAAACAATCACACGACGCTTGTAATATTATTAACACCTGTATTAGTGAAAAACCATAAAGATTTAAGCGCCATACAAACGAAAATAGACCTTATGATGCAAAGGTTAGCAAACAGTTTGGCAGTATAAGGTTTAAAAAAATAGTGGATTTATTACAAGATTTGAATAATTATAAATGATGTAATGTGAAATTCCAATTATTATGCAAAATGTATTATTACATTATTATTTAATTTTTAAGAACTATTTTTTGTACTAAACCACGAAATCTCCAACTTAGCTATTGTATTTATACTTTTAGGTTAGAAAAAATATTTTACATTAAATACTGAACTAAATATACATTAAACTACTACAATATGAATATATCAAATTAAATATTGAATAATTTAGACAAATGAATATGATAACAATGGTTTTCAGACAATTAACTTTACTATTATTCTTTCTCCTTATTTCATATAAAACTTATTTCAAGAAAATATACAATATTTTATCGATCATAAGAAAAAAAACGAAATATATTTTAAATTAGATATAATTTTTATGAAAATAATATCAAATACATGATAATATAAAAACCATATATAATCTGAATATAATTAAATATATTATTGTGACCATAGATTTATAGACTCATATGGTACATGTACTAAATGTCTTTGCCGATGGCGGGAAATTTAAAATTTTATAAAAAAGCGCGCTGAGACCAATATGTCCCAATGCTAGTATCCAGGTTAACTACACGACAGTGGCAGTAATAATCTGAAAGATTGGTTGCCAAATAAAGTAAAAAAAAATGGTATAACTATCAATTTTCAAATGACAAATATACTTCCTGTGTACTAAATGTCGTGAAAATAGGTTACAATGATTTTTTTATAATCAGTGTTAACAATTCTTATAATCAATTAATTCTAGAATGATTCAGATATACCTCCAGTATAAAAAATAATGATGTTAAATAGAATTTAAATTAAATATACAGACAGTACTAAAGATGTATTGGAATACATAAATATATGTATATATCACAGGAAGTTCACACAGCCGTACATATTTTATAAATTGTTTATCTGTGAGAAAATTTGATGTGATTAATTTTTTGTTAACCTGACCTTATTCTTATCTCAACGAAAATACAAAAACACTAAACATTTCCTATGAAATATTTTGTTTTAAACGTTATAACTAAAGTCATTTTAGCTAATTCTTTACACTTATTCTTATAGAAACTATTTGTATCGTGTTAAGAAGGAATTTAAACATATATTGAACTCCTTTTAGTGATAAGCAGAATTATGATTTTCATATAAAACATTCAATGGCGACTCCGTTGGCGGGATCTTGGAATGTCATGTAGTGTCTTATATTCTATTTATAATCTTGTGTTATTTGACTTTATATTGTGTGGTATCGGTAATATTTTACGCAATATAGTTTTACGGTTATTGTGCACAGGTGAAATGGATCGGAAATAATGTCACGAAGCATGGATTCTGACTTGCCACATAAACTGCCTGGAAATTTCTAACAAGACGGCCACCATCTTGTTAGTTCATTGAAATGATCGCAATAACCTTCTAATGTCATTCATTACCTACTTGACAATGGCAGTAATAATATACTAGAAGATTGGGTGCCAAAAAAAAATCGAATAATTTTTTATTGTTGCCCTTTTCATATCTATGTATTTTCCTTTAAATTATCAGTATCATATAGTAAAACAACAATATCTTGACAAAATATGAAATTATGAAACAATTGATACAAACCGAACGACGTTTACTCCCAAAATAAATCTGGAGTTTGCATGTTTAAACCCTTTTAGATTAGACGTACACGTAATTCAACGATCTCGGACAATTGACCTTCTATATTTCTTTCGTATAAATCGTATAATAATACTTGAATTTAAAATATTTTTTAACCCTGTGTTTATTATAATTCAAAGTCGTTGTTCTAATTTACGCTTGTTCTCGATGAATTTCAATGTAACATTCACTATACAATTTTGAAGAACAGTATATGTTTACATAACTGTAGTGTCTTTAAATGTGTTTTATAGCAAGACTTATAAGAAATCCGTATCTTTCAATAATTTATTTCATTGATTCGTGTACCAACCAAGAAAAAGTGTAAATTGATAAAATAATATCTATTATTTTCGATGGATGGGATGTGATTTAGTAATTTCTCTAGAAATTAATTCGACATAAAGACATGAACGTCTACAGAGGGGGAGATACTTGGGATTTATTCCCCCGAAGACTGACGTTACATAAAATAATGAGAACCATACCCTAGTGATGTACAAGGTAGGTATAGGTCGCTCAAATAAAACAACTAAACGGTTTTTGTTGATTGGTTTGATAGTATGTGCGCGCGTGTGACGTTGCCATACTTCAGTATAAAGAAACGGAAAATGCGCTTTTTAACAGAGTTCATATCGTTGTTTCAATGTTGGTCCACTCCCCAACCAAAAGTTTGTGATATGTACCTATATAACAGAATTAGGTTTTATTATTTTTTATGTTTACCTTTCTATTATGAGACATTACAATATCATTGACATCAGAACAGCAATTCGTCTAAAAAGCTATGAAACAAACATTTTAAAAATTGTATTGGTTCCTATAAATTTCGTTTCATATTACTTGATAAATTAATACAATTTAATATAAAATGAACTGGTACACAAAACTGGAGTAACAATTGTAATGTAATTATAACACAATTGCATTTAGATACATCTGTTATCATGTTTTAGGAAGTAAGAATAAATTTAGAGTTATTCCTATAACTGTGTCCTTCAATCGAGGTATTAAACATATCTGATGTGATTCAGTATACGAATAAAAGAAATAGTAATTATTTTCTCGACTCTCATCTTAGAATTTTTCGTAAACTTTGATAAATTTATTATTCTTTACTACATTTATATATGAGACAAATGTGTTCATTACAAAAAATATGGTAGCGCAAGTAAACATACTTAAAAGAACATAACTGATGATCGATATTACTCCACAGACGGCGTGACTTAGAAAACTAACTTTAAATTGGTTTAGGTCGTGATACAGCTTATCAATAAATTATGATTAATATTTTAATGTGTTATAGTCTAGATAACCTTGGGAATATAAAGAAATGTTACGTGACATCAGTAGCGACATAAAATGAATACCGGACGATATTGCCCAGGTGACACAGTCCTCGTCAATCTTTATGGTCACTCTAAACGTAGCCATAAGTTCGGACTTATAATATAGTCCAGAATTGAATACAAAACAACGTTAAAATATTATTATACAAATCTAAAATCTGATATTTATTTATCCTTAACTTGTTTCGGTGTTATACCTATAATATAATACGTATTTGTACCTACATTTGTATTCTGCACTTCTATATTCAGAGCGAGAAGTTTGGCAAGGACTTTATTTTATCTTATTATTCACATTTTTGTTGTTCTTAGGCCACGTGATTTAAAACAGATATTAAAATAAAAAAGCCTTTATTCTATATTCTTTATACAAATTTATTTTCATTTTCTTATCTAAATTGTACTCGTCTCTTCGGAGTAGATCTCCCCTAGTTTTTTCCCACAGGTCCCTCTCCCTTGCCTTTCTCATCCAATCTGCTCCACATCTTTGATGGAATACATCTCGCCATCTTTTTTTGGTCTTCCTGGTTTTCTCTTGTAACCAAGGGCCACCCACTATGTATGTCTGTCTGTGTGTACCCTTTTTGTCCACCTGAAATTGTCTTGTCTGCAGATGTGACCTGCCCAGTTCTATTGCAAATGTCTTATTCTTTTCTTTATGTCCGTTACTTTCGTTCTTTTTCTTATACTTTCATTATCTATTCTGTCTGAAATCTTTGTGTTTCAGATGCTTCTCTCCATTTTCCTTTGGCACACGGTAAGTTTTTCCCTCATCTTCTTTCCTTAGAGACCACGTCTGACATCCATATGTTAGGCAAGGTAAAATTGCTATATCATGGACTTTTTGCTTTATGCGTAACTGGATTTCTTTATTCTTCATAATTTCTTTTAGCCCCCAGTACTTTTTTCATGCTAATGCAAATCTTCTTTGTATATATTTTTTGGTGCATATATCTTTTTTGGTGCAAGAAATATATTATGTTAGGTTCTATATCAAATTTTACCTAAGTCTGGAAACAACATTAAAAGCTTTATAATGAAATGTTACGTGTAACCCTAACTAATATTATAAATACTAATGTTTGTTGATTAGTTACGCTTTCACACTTTATCAACTCAACCGGTCATCATGAAGTTATGCATAGGTATATGTTATCAGGGGTCTAGAAAAGGATATAAAAAAGGTTTTGACCCTTCATACAGAAAAGTGCTTTTCCAGAAGGATATAATAATATGATTTACTACATTAATGCGAGCAAAGCAGGAGGCAAAAGCCAGTTACGTTTAATTAAACAAGACTATTTTTTTTTAAGTTACTAGAGTAGATAGATTTAGGGACAAGGGATTTAGATCTTTACAAATAATGGCATCATATTGTTTTCGTGTATTTTCAACAGTTTGTTGTAGCACACGCTGGAATAATTTTCACACGGTAGCTTATTTATTTGGCGTATGTTCGATACTATATATTTATCGCTTAATGTACACAGACCGATGTAGCAAATTGGCTAAAAGTTGATTTAAGTAAGTCTACAGTGTGAAACGATTACTGATAGTAAGTTTATTTCTGCCACAGCATTTCATACCAATTTCAATCAGGAAGAAATACTAGATAAGTATGTTTATGATAGTATTATATATTCGTAAATTTAGCAACCTCTGACTAAATGTTTTTGTCCTTACAATATTTTTTAAAAGAGATAACATTAAAAACGAGTTTTTTTTTATATCATAGGAGATAAATAAATAGGTGGTCCACCTGATGTTAAGTTATCGCCGCCGTCCATAGACACTAGCAACACGAAGGGAGTCGCAAGCGCGTTGGTAGTCTGTTGGTGGGTAATGGAAGGGGAGAGAGGAAATGGTGAGGGGGGAGGCGAGGTGGGTCTCCAGTGCTCTCACTGAGCGGACGAAACGCAATACTGCAAACACTGTTACTTCACGTCGGTTTTCTTTGAGAGGGTGGTACTATCCCGGGCGAGTTGACCAACTAACAATGGCATGTTGAAACCAACAATAGCTTCAGCGTGGCTCTGCCACCTTAAGATATCAAACAAGCACTGATTCAATTTTTCTCATCAAAAGATGAAATATTTTCTCTTTCGACTGTCTTCTGTCACACACACTCTGTTATATATATTTTTATTGACATTTTTAACCGAAATTTCTCTCCTGTGTACGGTTTCTGAAATATTTTCTTTTAAAGAAATCTTGTCCTGACAATGACAACAGAAAAAGAATTAGTCACACCGATGCGGCCGTTCTCAAGTGATGTGCTCACATACAATATCGTAATTGATTTTTACTCATATAGATAGATTAAGTACATAAAATGAAACCTGTCGAATAAATTTACCTACACGATAAGTATGTTAAAGACCTCAAAAACACGCACGTCTTCTTTATACAAATAAAAGAACACGTATACTATACGACTATATCATTCAAATTTATTTTTATGGTTACACTGTTATACGACAGTGGCATTTAAGTTAACCTAGTCAGATAACAAAAATACTGGCTTAGAGCTTGTTACTAGGGAAAAATAATTCAATTTCAATCAAGAATTCTTATATGGAAAATATTTTATACATACTTATACTCATTTTGTTTATAGTGTATTAATATTCACATATAGATTGAAAAAGTTTATTGATTTATATGCCATGTATGCACTGTAGCCCACTAGAAAAAGGGAATATCTGTAAAGGAGATTAAAAAGTGGAATTTTGTTTGATAATAATACTAGTCATAGAAGAACTGAGGCTTAATAATTGAGCCGTTGAATTTCAAAATGAGCTGAATCCAATTTTAGCCGTTTCATAATATTTTACGTTATTTTTCAAGTTCTTCAAATTTTGTACATTTATTATATGAAGATCATAGAAAATCTAAAAACTTTAAGGCGGAAAAATCTGAAGTTCTTTCTCGGTTTATAAAAACTTGAAATGTTAAAAAAATAAACATATTATGTGAACGATTAAAATTGGATTTAGCTATTTTTGAAATATAACGACACAATTTATGCTCATAAAGATCAAAGCATTGATTTCGGACTTGTTTCAACGAGCTAATCTCTGTATCAACCTGTCAGAATTAAAAAGTCCTAATAGACTCGGGCGGTAATAGATTGTCTAATCACCGATACGACCGTTAAGAGTAAAACAATTATCATACCTCAATTTAAACTCTTTAATAATGACGTTTTCTGCCAACGTCAAGTCAGTGAAGGAAATAACATGCAAAAGTTGCATTAAAAAGTGTACTAATTACCCTCGTATAGGTACTCGAATATGAGTATATAAAGATAATTTTTATGTTCTGTGTGTTCGTGCATCTTTTACCCAATTGAGTTATAGGTTAGTTTGTAGGTGGTAGCCACACTGAAGATATAACTGGTTTCAGCATGAATGGGTCGGCTCGTCCGGGGTAGTACCACCCGACCTACAGAAACACCCACGTGAAGTAATGTACGCATTGTTGAGTTTCGTTCGGTCAGTAGGAGCGCTGGAGGCCCACCTCTCCCTCTCTCTTCCATCCCTTCCCCTCCCCCACCAATGTAGGCTGGCATGCATATTTGCGACTCCTCTGGTGTTGCTGGTGTCTATGCACGATGGTGATCACTTAACATCAGGTGACCCACTTGTTCATTTCCCTCCTACGATGTAAAAAAAAGTTTTCATTATTGTTGTTAGTGAAAATTTGCGTGGAAATTTCTGATATATTACAATTAATAACTATTGGCGTGCGAGTCCTTTCCACCGATGAATATATACCATTATATCTTCCCGTATTTTAAGGACTTCAACTATGCAACAATGTATTTAACATATTGTTACGCTTTTCTTACCAGACATACAACTCATAGTATTCGTGGAGCATCAAAAATAATTTTAACATGAGTAAATTAACGGGTACGAGAAAATAATTTAGTACATTACTATATTTCAATATAAGAGATCAGAAAAAAAACCCATTTTATTCGTTAAAACAACAAGATATAATAATTTACATTAATAATCGAATTAATACGAGTAATATTAAGCCCGCATGAACTAAATATATGTAATTTAAAGTGATAATACTTATGACGTTTTTATAGTAGAAAACTTAAAGTATGCTAATACGAATAAATACTTCATCTTTTATTTACTCTTGTGGTATGTATTTTATGTAATTACTGCACCTTGACATATTATAGATAGTGTGTTATCTTTATAGTTTAAGTAACAAGTATTTATTCTGGAATACAGACGACATTGCTCATGGTCGTCATAAATAAAATCGGAATATATATATATATATATGTATATAAGCACACACACACACACAAGCGTGTACTCATATATTGCTTCTGAGAATGTTGGCCAATTAATCAAAACAGAAAAAAAGTAAAAATCTTTCGATAACATATTTACTTGGTGTGAGTGATAAGCTAATGAACGCAGTGTAACTGTTTCGCGACAACAGTGTGTTCGAAAGCTCCACTCCGAAAATCAAACCGAAGCTTAAAATGTTTCTGAGAGGTCTGCGAATAGTGTTTGGGAACGAAACTGACCGCTAGACCAGGCGGTATCATCTGTGGTTACGCGGGTATGGTCGTGAGCACGTTCTCTTTGGTGAGTCGGACGAGTACGAATCATTCGCTACCGTCATTTTGTAAAGAGGATCGGTGAAGATATTCTTCGGTCGTCTTCTAAAGCACTCGATACTGGATGGACCTGAGGATATAATTCGTGGTGAATACTCGTAACTAACTGGGATGGTTCGCGACTTTATCGTAAAAATTAGTCGTGCAGGGACTTTACTTATGCCTAGATCAAGCATAGCTCCATGTCCTGACGGAGATCGATCGTGCGGATGAGTTGTCGTGGGACACCGATAGTGACAGACTTACTTAAGAAGTGATTTTGAAAAAATTTTCAAGTCAGCATGTGAGCGAATACGGGGTAATTATATGTTAGTATGAAGCGGACATACGTCTTGTAGTGCGTGAGCTGATGTTTTAAGCTATTGGATTAGATGATAACAGTAATTGTTATATTTGTACTCTGATAATAACTATAGTTGTACTTAACACGAATTTGTGTAAACACTAATCATACTCAAGTGACGCACATGTCTTTTGTTTTGGGATGTACTGTTATTCTTGTACGTAATTATATACGGTTTTTCCTAAAATGTTCGTAACTCTCGATGACTAGTGTCTAGGTGTATTATGGTATTATGTATTTATTCAGATGATTTTCCAATGTGTATTTTGCAGAAATACCTCAAAAACAAAAACTAACCTAATAGATTATATGAAGTTATAAATAACTAATTACTGCCTAAAACAACATCCGCATTAAATAGAATTTAAATATTAATAATTATAATATATAGTTCCATGCCACCCAGTGACGAGTTGTAGCAAAGTGTATTCGCCCATTGTAGCTTTTGCCACCGATCATTGCACTTAGGGTTTTTTTTAAGCGTTTGTAAACTAAAAACGTTTGTAAAACGTGGTTTTCTTGGTTGTTTATTAGTATTTGTTTCAATATTATTACTTTATATGTTAAATGTGACCATGAAGTGTCATATCCTAGCATATTGCGAGTGTCTAACCTTTCACCTGGTATAGCATGAAACCCTTCTGCATGGAAGAATATGAAGAACATGTATCAACTTTCATGGTAGTTACGTTAGAATTTATTGATCTCGGGTATATCAGCATTCACCTTTATACATTCAGAAGAGAATACAAGAAGAATATCGTTTCTTAATATATGACAATTGTTTATAATTGTCCGTGACTGAATACTAGACGTTGTTGTTATTATTATTGGTATTTATTATCATGCTAATAGTACTCGATTTTCTCTAGTAAATAAAAACAACAAAGAAAAAACAATATTATTAATAAAATGATATAATCTATGCATATAATAAGAATGTAAGTCTAATGTGTATGTAATTTTTAATTCTCGAGAAAAAAAATTGTTGCAGGTGTCTACGAATAAGTATTTTTGTATGAACACCCATTACTGCTAAAGTACTGTAAAAAATCATAAAGCATATCCTCGAGAATAATTTAGTCTTCGTTTCATCAAAATTGGTCTACTTTATAAAACGTTACTGTAATTGGAATGGAGGATCGAGTAAAATACGAGAGAAAAGTAAATGAACTTAATACATTCAAATTATTTTATTAATCACTGTTTATTTTTACATAGGGTTATACGCGTATGAAGTCACGAGCATAGCTAGTTAATAAATGAAATTATAAACAACTAGCGTCTGCCCACGACTTCGCGTGGAATAGTTACTTTGGGCTAACGCTAATACGCAGAGGAAGCTCTTAAGAAGAAAAAACCCTGATTTTTAAACATTTATCATTAGTGCTCCGCTCCTACTGGTCTTAGCGTAATAATATATAGCATATAACCATCCTCGATAAATGAGCTATGTAGCTCATTGAAAGAATTTTTCATATCGGACCAGTAGTTCCTGAGATTACCCCCTACAACGTCACAAACTTTACCTCTTTATAATATTAGTATAGATGATGGTTACAAAAACATTTATTTACAGAGGTGCCTCGTTTATCAGTATCAATATAGGAAACACAATTCTAATAAAACTACCATTTTATTGTAATCACATTTTTTCCTCATACAACAGAAAACGTATAATTTATATACATAATTACAATGTCTGTCCTTGCATGTATAAGACAACAGAATGCATCGTTACTTTTTCACGGAGTATTTGTATGAAATACGAATTAATGCTTAACTTTGTTCAAGAAAGAAAAAATAAATTTCTCTTCGTTTATTATATAATTTGTAGGCTTATACGTTTTACTACAACCTCAACTAATCCTATGATCCTAAACATAGAGAATTATCCGATACGAAATATATATAAGAGTTGTTGAGGTATGTATGCTTGGTACACATATATGTTTCAACAACTCATATATGTATGAATGTTAGCTTAGGTTAGAGATAGGTCGCGAATTGCATGTATCAGGCAACAGCCCAAGCCGAGGACCGGTGTGCCGTGCACCCTTGAGCCAGTTGTCAAATAAAATCGGCTAAATGCCTTAAGCGCTCGCCTTAGTAGTCCGGTGAAGCTGTTAAGACCTTGCTAGGTAGTCACTTCGAAGAAAAAAAGATCCTAAACATAGAGACGGATTGCCTGTAAAGTTTCGCTATTGGAACACACGTATAAGTGTTAGGCAACAGATCTTCGACACAAGATATGTAACTAGTCAGGCTTATAAAACCTACGGCCCATACTGTAATTATATTTTGATTATCTCTCTAACTGAAAGTTCCAGCCGATTGTACGATTTTAACTTACATTTATCAACTTGGTATCTAAATACGCTAGCAGTCATCTAATTATCGCTTCGACAGTTCGATGCTTTGGAAATACAAATAGTAATCAATAGATAAGTATTTACAAACAAAGACAATCGAATAGAAGTTATACGTGTAATTAAGAATTATCTAGAAACCGGTGTCATAATTTTATCTCTTTTACATATGAGGCGAGTAATTAAATAATGATATTGGTACGATATATTTTATAGGATAAAGGCAAAATAGGTAAATAATATTTAAAGTTATTAATTAATTAAAACAACTCGGATAATGTATGTTATGTAAAACAACTATTATTTCATTTACAATATACATAAGAACTACAACGTAGAAATAGTAGATTGAAGTTTTATACGGTAAATATTTTATTAGAAGCTTGATCACAATAAGAACCTGTTTCTGTATAACTTAATTACATTGTAGTTGTATTATTCAGGTCAAGACAAAGACTATTAAAAATGCACACTGCAATAGGTTATTAATTGTTTGCTTCATAAATTCAGCTCTACTAATTCAGATTCAACTGTATTGCAAATTAAGACAATAACAATTTTAATTAACCACTTCTTATAAAGTTTGTTATAAACCCATTATATTCTTCAAAGTAGCTGCTGGTGCCTGCAATTTCTTCCTCGTGTACTATATACTATATACACGTTTACACTATAAACTACACTATACTATATACACTATTAAATGTGTTATTGTATTAATCTGCAATACAGTTGAATGTGAATTAGTAGACGAACTGACTTCACGAAGCAAACAACCTATGTATATATATATATATATATATATATATATAGTATATATATAGTATATATAGAGTATATCGTAGTATTATTGTAATCTGTTTTATTGTATTATTTTACTTGTCTTGTAAGCTGTTTTTTATTGCATTTTTGTCATTATTAATTTCTTCCTATGAAATATAATACTGTTCATAAAATAAACGATTTTTTAAAACATCTACCTAGCTGTAAAAGTCTCGTAAAATTCGGTCAGCTTCAGAAATAATACACTCGTCAGTTTTATTTATAGATATAGAATATTGAAAACGTTATTTTATAATAATTGATTGTTCATAAAATCGTGTTCGAAAAGCAAAACAATGTCGTAATTTTCAGTTATTGTTTCTGTTAGAATGCAATCGGTCTCAGTCGACCGGTTCGGACGGTTCGAAATCGTCACTAAGTGAATTAATTCGTCTCATTCAGATCGCCCGTGACTGCTTCGATCAAATACCTAGCACCAAGCTCATGCAATATGAAAAGTAATCGACGAATGCACAATTAATTTAACATCTGCAAGTCCTTTTTATTGACACAGTAATATCCAGCTCAATTAACGACAAATATAAGAATAGAGTCTCAAAAGCCACCAATAAAATGCACATGTCATTTTTTTTAGATACAGAGTCTACAGCTTGTTAAAGAGCACTGATAACTGCTCTATATAAAGGAAGCTTCAAACGTCTTCGCTACTTCATAAAACACGGAATAGAGTTTTAAATAACCGGATTCTCGAAACGCGACGTGCCAAAGTAAATCATTATAAGAGATTTTGCATCACACGTGTGGTGATTTTAACCCAATTAGATACGAGTGTGTTACGTTTTGTGTCTCGCTTATTTCCTTGTATAGAATACCACATTCCAACAAGGTAGGTTTATGTATTTAAATATATTCATACACCAATATCCGTCTTATAGATTTTAACAAAATTCATTTAATGGTAATTGATATCATTAACCCATTCAAAATAAGAAAGCTTCCTAAACAATACAGTTTTGAAATGAAAAACCACGATATGTTTTGGATATCGAAATGTATATTTTTAAAACCATATAATATCTTGAATTATACAATAAATATAAATAGTGTATATATCTGTACACTATACACTTCTAAGTACATTCTTGTAAATTAATGCTCTGTAAATTAATTTACTTACTGGTTCTATAAAATTTAGAAAGAAATTTTCTTTTTTTTTCGAAATGTAAACGCTGTTTACCTGGAAAGGTCTTTTTAGCTTCACCGAACTATTGAGGTGAGCGCTGAAGGATCTCAGCCGATTTGGGAAGTTTGGGCGACTAACTCAAGGGTGCACGGCACACCTCGGCTTGGGCTGTCGCCTGTTTTATGTAAAAATCGCGATCTATCTGAGCTAACATAAGCTAAGCTATCTAGATATACATATATGAATTATTGAAACATGCATGTGTATCAAGCATGCATGCCTCAACCACTCCTATATGTATTTTGTGTCGGAAAAAATTATCTAAACTATATAGGATAGGATAGGGAAAAATAAGGGTAGAACTCTTTGTCGTTTTAGAAATGAACATAATATATCATGCACAAGTTCATGGCTGCAAAAAAACCACAATAAATTAACGTTTTACAATTCATAAATTCCCGTTAATTAAAATTTTCAGAACACCAAGAAATCGCTTAGTTGTATTTGCATAAAATTTAAGCATATATTAAAGAAGTATGTATCTATCACATATATAAAATTATTGAGGAAATAATTAGGCGAGATTTTTTTGCGGATATAATTAATTTTTCGTAGTTGTATAGCTCAAGGATTTAATAAAAGCTTATTTTTGTATAAGTCTTTTGCGTAGTTAACACTTTTTATCACCTGTGAAATAGCAGTGATAAAATATAGTAATAAGTATATCTCGATGTGTATATAAATGACAGCACTTTTGATTTAAATACAGTGTAATTGTTGTCTTTAAACATGCAAGATATCTACGAAAAATTACTATATCATACTTTAAAAAAGATTCGATATTTGTAATTTGATATTGAGGCATTTAAATTTATAAAATAGCTAAAAAATAATACCTATACAGTAAATAAAAAGTGTGTGTGTACGTATGTACACGTGTTATAAGCTATACTTCATTGGCGTAACAAGATAAAAATCTTTTCAAAAATGTTATCTTTCGGTTTATTCTACGTTTGTAGAGAAAACGACACTAATAATAGAAAAAATGTATTTAACACATTGAAAATTTTAATAAAAAGAAATACAAACAACAGATACAAAGAAACAAAATGTTGACTACAGCTCACTTCAGAGTGTCGATTTTTCGTGACGGTGTGCGCGCATCGTAAAATTTACGCTCATAATTTTTCCCTAATGCGCCAAAAAAGTATAACTTCAATAACAAAACTATAATATAGTAATACTGAGGTTAATAAAGATATTTAAAATATATAAACTATATGTGTTATTCATACTAATATTTTAAATGTATTAGAAGTAATTGTAATAAAAAAAACACATAATTTGTTCTGTTTAGTTCAGGTTTTTGCCCTATATTTCAGCGTATGTATAAATATTGATTGGAATAAAAAAAACAGTATTAAATATAATAATAATATTGAATAAACTTTTTTCGTGTTACACGGCAAAGTGACGGTTGTTTGATATTGCACAGTGCAATTCATATCACAATACTTAAGAACTAACATCGTATCTCAGTGCATGTAGCCAATTCACTACTGTCAGACTGAAATACAACAGGAGTAAAACCCATTTTAAGCTGCTTTCATATATATAAACAGGATGTAAAATATAAAATATACATTTTAACTATTTTAAAATTATAATTGTCAGTTTACAGATATAATAAAAAAGACAATTGAAATTTTCTTCCTTATATCGTAAACATTGTATTATACAAAACAATGAACATATTGGCGATGCTTATAAATGACTATAAAATCGTTTAATCAGGTATAAAGAATAATAATAAAAGAATGATTTATTTAAAATGAAATCGTTTAAACCAAATAATCAAATGCTCATGATGTGGATACACAAGAAACAGATCAATGCTTTACTAAAATAGTGAAGAAATCGTTTCGCACTTCCTTCACACTGTAATAGTTATGAACCAATTTGATTACGCTATAACAACCTCATTTATGTCAATGTCAGAATGGCATTGCTGTGGGTATTAATTGAAGAGCCAAGTTTGCCACGCTCGCTTCACGTGTTTACAAAGATCGAAAAAGAATATTTCAATAATACTCGCGTTACACATTAAAATTACAATGTTCCTGTTTCTTGGCACTATACTTGTAAATAATTGTTTTTTAAATGAAATTTATTTTCAAGGCGATAAATAATACTAAGTAAATTATGTAGATAACGTGTTTGTTTGAAATGTCTACAATTCCCATGTATCTTTTTTAAAATCCATAAATAAGGATGAACATGTAACGTGCCTGTACTTTTTCTATCTTCGTAAAAATGATTGTTGCAGGCATCTAGGAATCTATATATATAATAAGAATGCCAATCAAACGAGTATGTACTTTTTCGATTTTTGTGAAAAAATATTTGTAGGGGTCTAGAAATAAGTAACAGTATACATTTCAATAATTTTTAAAAATGTCTGTCTGTCTGTCTCTTTGTATGAACACGCATCATTGCTAAAGTACTGGGTTGATAACAAAACCACACAAAGAATATCATAAAGCATATCTTCGAGAATA
>JACEII010000002.1:8805307-8825272 GCA_014332785.1 Antheraea mylitta
CATATCTTCGAGAATAACTTAATCTTTGTTTCATTAAAATCGATCCACTCTGTTAAAAGTTATTGTAATTGTAATGATGAATCGGCGTAAGTACGAGAGAAAAGTAGATAAGTAAACGAGCTTAATAATACAAGGTTCTCGCGGACGAAGTCGTGGGCACAGCTAGTTTTATTATATAAAGAAATAGCCGAATTTTACAATTATCTTTTAAAAACTAACAACAGTACTTGGGTTTGTAATTGTTCAGATGTCAACAATTGTTTTATGCCTTCTAGAATGAATTACGAGTAAGAATCATTTATTTTGTTATTTGTGTGAATTCAATTTAATATCTAAAAGTAATAATAACGAAAAGTAAAGTCAGCACGTCCGTCAGCAGTCAGGAAAGTACCTTGTTTTTCTTTTTTTTTTACATGGGGGAAATCCCTTATGGATACCCATCCTCCCGGGGGAGGGGATGGGTTACATCCGACTTGCACGGACTAAAACCCCACGATGTACCGACAGACCGTGATGTTGGGGCGGCATGGGTTCGTTCTACGCTATTCCCCTTGAATAGCCGCCCCAACGATCCACCCGGCGGAAGGTTGCCGCCGGGCTCCTACCTATAGAGAGGCAGCTGGGTACACGCCAGCTGCCCCCCCTCGTCCACCGGACCTGTGCAATGAGGGGGTGAGCCCCCCGACTACATCCCCTCAGGTCCGGCTACGGGAGCAGGAGGAGTTGGGCAAAGCGCCGCCTCCTCCTGCCAGTCCTCCGATGGTGAAGACGGTCACTGAGGGGATCCGCCTCGCGAGCCCTTTCCGCTGCCTCCTTTTGCGAGATGACTTCCTCGCAAAAAGAGGCCACTGCTCGCCACGCCTGTTCGCTGCTGATCATGGACGAGACCACGCTCGGCAGCGACAAATCCTCTCCTACCACCGCCACCAGAGTGCGGCGCTCCACCTCTCACGCAGCACACTCAGAGAGAGTGTGCTGCGCGGTATCTTCCTCAGCGCCGCACTCATGGCAGGCGGCGGTCGGCTCCCTGCGAGCGATCCGGTGCAGGTACCACCCGAAACAACCGTGTCCGGTCAGCACCTGTACCAGCCTGAACGACAGCAAGCCCCATCTCCTCCAAATCCACTCCCGCAGAACCGGGTAGACGGCGTCGACGGTGTGCCTCCCGAAGCGCGCGTCCGCCAGGTCCTGCATCCACCTCCCTATAGCCCCCTCCCGCAACTCCCGCCTTTTAACTTCTATCTCCCTGGGAGCCAGAGGCTCCCCACTACGCCTCCTCGCCGCCGTGTTCACGGCGGCGAGCACCCCAGTTTCCAGCTCCCAGGGAAGGGAGCCGGCGAGCGTAAAGGCCGCCGCCGATGACACCGTCCGGTATGCTCGGATTGCCCTCAGTGCCACCGTACGCTGCGTACTGCGCAGCGCGCGCACGTTGGTGGCACCGAGGGCATCAGCCCAGACCGGTGCCCCGTAGGCGGCCATCGCCCACACGACTCTCATGAAGAGTCGACAGCACCCGGCATCCGGCCCCCTAATATTGGAGAGCAATCGGCCGAGAGCCTTCGCGGCCCGAGCCCCGCAAAGTGGCTACGACTAGGGTGTCATCTGCGTAGCAGATTAGGCGCGCTCCATACGGGAGCGCGCCGCGGAGCACCCAGTCGTAGCCCATATTCCACAGGAGCGGCCCCAGGACCGACCCCTGTGGAACGCCCCGCCTTGTAGCCCGAGGAAAGTAGCTATTTTATTTATCATACAGTCTTATTCATCTATTCAATCTTAGATAATTGAGCATAACTATTTTTAACTTATTTTTTCAGCACATATTAAGTTTTTGTTACCATATTTAATTAAAGCTATTTATATAAAATGTTCATAAAAGTAATTACCTTATACTGTTACACTTTTGAATTTTATAAAAAAAAAACTAATTTCTTATTCATTTTAATCCAAAAATAGAAGCTTGCAATATAAGACTTGGCGTAGCGCTGATAACAAATTGTTTAAGACGAAAAACACAGCCCTTGGCTCTGCTAACCTATTTTTATAGAATGTTTACTTTGTATTTATTTTAGTTGGTAAGCACCTATGGAAACGTCGATTCATATACGTACTCGGAACATATTGAAACGGTCAATTACAGCTTAAAAATAATCACGTAACTCAATAATCTTTTTATAGCCAGCATCAGTTTGCCAATGAACCTGTTTTTACGTATTAATATATGAATAATGAAAGAAATTGTATCAAAAACTCAATAGTTGTCAGTATTTTATTTTTCTAATCTATACTAATATTATAAAGAGGTAAAGTTTGTGACGTTGTAACGTTGTAGGGGGATAATCTCAGGAACTACTGGTTCAATTTGAAAAATTATTTCAACATTACATATATAAATGAGCATTTATCGAGGATGGTTATGGGCTATATATCATCTCGCTAAGACCAATAGGAGCGGAGCACCAATGAAGAATGTTTCGAAATCGGGTTCTTTTTCCTCTTGAGAGCTTCCGCTGCGTGTTAGAAATAAAGAATATCTTAATTCCACGCGAACGAAGTCGCGGGCAGATGCTAGTATTATATAATTTGCAATAATTTCTATTTGAAAATTTTTTTTTTTAATTTTTGATTTTTTTTTGGTGCTTCGCTCCTATTAGTCTTAGTGTGACGATATATAGCCTATAACCTTCCTCGATAGATGAGCTATATAGCTATATACTGAAATAATTTTTGAGAATACCCCCCACAACGTCACAAACTCACAAACTTTACCTCGTAGATAATACTATTGTTATATATTTTTATAAGGAATATCTAAGGAGGAAAGTTAAAAAAATATCCCATAGTTTTTGAGTGATGCGCGCACAACGGCAGACATCTATCATTCTATTTATATCATTTTTGTTATAAATACTTCGTATCATATTTATATGTTTACGAATTGTTAGAAGCAAGTCATTTAATGTAGCTACTAGTTACGTTACGAACAAAACATTCGTACATTCTCTTGGATAATTAGCCATTTCTTCAAATAAAGTCCAAGATTAGTTTTAACAGTACGTGCCGACTGCGTAATACGGCCTTATTGTTGCATCTGTCTGGCCTATCCGACCTCACGAAATTACTTAAATTGTTATAAACTAGCTTAATAGGCAAAACGTCCTTTATTTTGTTGTTAATCTAATAATTTGAAAATAATGTCATGGTTACTTTCATTTCTTCTTTATATTTATTATTGAGTTGTTCGTATATCAATCTTTTGATGAAGTAGGATGTTTTAAAGCTAAAAGAATCATTTTTGAAAAAAAAAAATTTTAGAAGTGATACTTTTAATGCGACTTCCAACAAAGTTGCGTTAAACGTTTAACGCTACCGTGGAGGGGGAGTGAAAGCACTGTTCCGTTAAACGTTCCACGCTAGAAACAATATGATTTCACTAAAAATCAATTGCTACCGCTTCTTCACTTCTTCCGCGCGGAGGGACTCCACGCACTATTTTTTCTTAGTGATAGACGCCTTTTTACAACAACCTCTTTAAAGTTTGGATACTGATAACAATACTGAAATACATTTTTAGTATTTTGATCTGTTCACGATAAACAAAAATAATCACTATACTTAAATGTAGAACTTCGATTGAATTTTATTTACGTAATAATCTAACATCTACATACCAATGTAAGCTATTAACGATCTAATGAATTATACATACTAAAGGTTAAATTGAATTAACGGGTGGCAGAGAGGACCGCAAGAAGAAAACATGTGTCGACAATCGACCATACTTAGTTTCGAAACAATTTACTTCCGCCGTAAAGAAAATGTGCCCATGTAACTATAACATAAATCGTAAAAAGTCATAAAATTTATAGCCGCCTTTAGTGAAATACGTATAATTCGTTTTTAGATTAAATTTAACTTGAGAACGGAAGTTAATAGGTAAATGGAACGATACTATTAGACGTATTTTTTCCTGATTTATATACATATATATAACATATAAATTTAACTACACTAGCTTGTGTTCGCGGTGTCGCTTGTTTTATTGTAAAATTGACCTATCCTTTGGGAGCAGTAAGTACATTTACTCTAGGTAAAAAGTACCCTGTGATCTTTTCTTACCCCCTGACAACGTGTATGCAAGTTTTCATTGTGATCCATTGAATAGTTAATCGGTGAAAGTGAAAGGCATAGACTCCCGTTTACGTTTGCAATATTACTAACTTCTGTTCGCGATTTTGTCCGTGTGGAACAAAGAATCTGGGCTAACAGCGGAAGCTATCAAAAGGAAAAAACGATTTTGAAACATTCTTCATTGGTGCTCCGCTCCCATTGATCTTAGCGTAATAATATATTTCCTTTCTCGATAAATGAACTATCTAACACTGAAATATGATTTCAAATCTGAGCGGAACTTTATATATTTCCATACAAACTTCCATCCCCTATTTCCTATTGTTATTTTAAACCCTTGAAAAGAAACTTTTACAAACTTTGAATGTCGTTATTTATATCGTATCAACAGCCTAAAAAAAAAGGTCCAATCTTTTAGCACTAAACATGACGATACCTTCATACAACTTTTCATACCCCCTTTCAACCCTTACAAACCTTTTTTTGCTAGAAATTATTATGTCCTTTCTCAGGCCCTAGACTATCGGTGTACAAAATTTAATTTAAATCGGTTCAGCAGTTTTGACGTGAAAGCGCGACAGACAAACAGACAGAGTTTACGCATTTATAATATTGGTAAAGATTTAGCATACGCAAATAACTGCAAATGGATACTTCTTTGTTTGGAGGGCAGTATAAGAAGCTATTAATTAATTTATTGTGCACACATCTAAAACATTTGACATGTTAAAAATCTATTTAATTTCGCAATACGCCACGTATGAGTACATAACACACGTTTTTAATTATCACTAAACATTAGATTTATATACATTTCCATAACAGGTTATAAATATTCGTTGAATTAATCATTTGTAAACATAACAGATAACACAGGTATACAGTCATTTGCTGAATTCTAACAAGACGCAATAAAGAGATCGTTACCTGCCCGCAATCGACAGCCCGAATAACCAATCAATGGCATAATAGTATCCTGTCAGCCGCTTCATATCAGAACACGAGCAGATATATTTCAAAACAAAACGATGCAAACCAGTATAGCTTTAGAAAAACAAGTTCCAAAGAATGTGATATTCGATTGTAAAAACCACCTATTAACAGTATGTGTATTGTTTTTTTATATACATATAATCGTCCACTTTATTGTGCATACAACACCACAACACCAAAGGAAGTCGCAAGTGCGTTGCCAGCCTTTGTTTCGGTGGAAGGGGTAAAAAGGAAGGGGTGAAGGGAAGCGTGAGGGAGGGGAGGTGGTCCTCCGGCGCTCTCACTAACCAACCGAAACGCAAAAATGCAAGCACTGTTACTTCACCTTACAAGAGAATGGAATTCAAAAAATAAGTAATCTAGAAACATTTACCAAAAATTTCCGATCCAATCCAATGGTCACAGTTCTATGTAGATACGTTCAGCAGTTTTGACCTGGATGAACGTCAAAGAATTATTTTAAATATTTAACTTTTAGATTTTAACTTTTGACCAAAATCTCAACTGATGTTAAATAATGGCGGGGTCTAAAATAGTAAACACAACGAGTCTAGTGGGTATACTAGCTCTCAAGAGTAGCTACCGACGCACACCAAAAGATGTTTGACAGATTTTCAATTTGAAGGTGGTAGCAAACCAAGCAGACTAGAAAAACTCCCTACCACCATGCCATGACTTCATCACAATGTTTCCTTTATTCAGTTTTCAGTTACAAGGTTTCGAACTTACGTCCATCGACGCTGTGTTCGAACACGCTGTTATCTAAGCCATTATGACTTTTTCGTTATTATACACCGTGACTGTAAGACTCTCAAAAGTATGGGTATGAATTTAAATAAACGTAGGTTGAAGGACCGGTGACACCTTGGGGAAATCCCTTATGGATACACTACCCTCCCGGGGGAGAGGGTGGGATTTGTCCGACTCGCACGGACTAAAACGCCACGGTGTACGTCTATCGCTATGGTTGGGGAGGCACGAGATCTCTATAGACTTCATCGTGCCGCCCCAGCGGTTGGCCCAGCAGCAAAAGCGACGCCGCCGGGCCCCTTCTTGCTAGGAGACAGATAATTAGGTCAAATATTAAGCATATATATTTTAAATTGATTTAGAACGAGTTTCAAATACTGAGTATCCTGTAAAAGTATTGCAACGAGTAACCCAGTATATGTATCTATATTATAAACTTCTATCATGAAATATGTTTCATGACAAATGACTTATGTGATGACTGTTTTCACGAGACTAATTTTTTAGTCATTTTTTTGTATTCTACGTGACATTTCAAACGAGCATTTCATGTTTTCAATATTAAAATGGTTTATCATATTAACGAACGATTAATTTTCCTTGTGCACATGCAGCGACAATGTATGAAACGGTTGTAAGAGTGAGAAAATAATGTGAATCATTTTTGTATAAAATAATCATCAGTGACGATGTTACCGCTTGTCGACAATGTGCCAGAGAGCCGTAACTATTTTTTTGAATTAATACTCTGTTTTTAATTTTTGAATATCTTAAGGTCACTTCGAATTTATTGCAATTGTCTATAAAATAAATAGAGCAATTAATCGGGAAAGCTCTTACTATATATTTATAAAATAAATTAAACGTAGACATCCAGTCATCTTTAATTAAACTACCTTCCGCGCCTAAATAAAGGAGGCGTACTTAACTGTCTCGTCTCTGCTAAATGAGTTCACTCAACCTATCTTGAATATCGATTACCGATTGCAATTCTAAGGAGATGTAGGCTCCTCCCCACTTCTTTAATGTTTCACGCCACCTACTATTGGTAGCGAGAATGCAAAAGGCAAGAAAAGTCAATAAAAAATGTGTATGTAATATTTAAAGTTATCTATGAAGTTAATAAAATTTCGCAGTTGTTAAATAAAGATATTAAATATACAATTCATTAGTACAGGGCATTAAAGAAGAAACCTGATAGCATTCTTTCACGTATATTATGATAATTTTTATTCCACAGTATTATAACAAAGTTCAAGAATTAAGATTTGCCTAAATTTTATTAGATTGGTCAATTGTAATTTTAGAGCTGTAAAAGAGCTAATGAAACCATTTCAATTAACCATTGTGGTCATTAGAAACTATTATAGCTATGTATAACCCACTCCCATTTGACTGGGTGTCATTTTTGTAGTGGTAGAGCCATGCTGAAGCTATTATTGCTTTCAGCCTGAATGGGTCGGCTCGTCCGGGGTAGCGCCACTATCTCACAGAAAACCGACGTGAAGTAACAGTGCTTACATTGTTGCGTTTCGTTCGGTCAGTGAGGGCGACGGAGACCCAACTCCCCTCCCCTCCCCTCCCCACCCCTCCCCTAACACCAGAGGAGTCGCAGTTGTTGCCTGCCTGTATCGGTGAGGAAGAGGGAAGGAGGATGGAGAGAAGGGGAAGGGGGAGGTGGGCCTCCAACACTCTTACTAACCGAACGAAACCATAATGCATGCACTGTTACTTTACGTCGGTTTTTCTGTGGGTCGGGTGGTACTACCCCGAACGAACCGACCCATTGGGCGGTAAATATTTGTAAAAAACTACTTCTTGTGACTTAAAAACAAAAGTAAGACATATGCTGTCGGTGACTTTTTTGTAGATATTATTTACTTTTCTCTAGAAATTAATCATATATCTCTCATCGCTAAGGCAGCGTTCGTAAAAAACGTTTTCTTTCGACTGTTTTTTCTCAGACTTACTTTGCAAACCCGACTACCACGAAATAGTATTTTCATTTATAGGGTTAATACATTATAGTCTATGACATTGACAAATAATGTGGCTTTCTATTGGTAAAAGGAATTTCAAAATTGATGTAGTAGTTACTGAGAGTTCCCCCTACAACTTAACAAACTTTATCTCTTTATAATACATATTGGTATAGATAATGAATAAAATAAAGGCAATAAACATTTAGACATTTGGCTGCGTCACGAGCGTCTCTGGTTCATTGAATTTGTGACCCAAAATCACACTAGCAAAAGAAAATTAGTTCCACTTGCGGGTCGTTCACATCTCACGAGGGTAAATATACAGCTTCCTGAACAATTAATATACATATGTAAATAATTACAAATATACATACCTAGTTAACTGTTTCAATAAGTCACTATCAAACAAGAAAATAAGTTATTAAGGTTTCTTTGTTTTAAGGCACTGATCATTAATTTTGGTAGAAATAACAACATATTTTTGTATATTCCAATTAGTTGAATACATTACACGGTTAATAATTTTCAGCTTTCATAGCTATTTTAATTATATAAGTATTTAAATAATAGCCTTAATGATCTTAATCTGTATAAATATTTTTAAAGAATAAAATTAATTAAAGATCGTAAATATTAATTTGATGTCTGCGACTTTGTTTTAGTGAAAGAGACGATGTTATTTTCAAATGAAGAGGTACTTATTTTATGTGGATAAATAATAGGATGTCTTTTATTTTTTCGCGTAATTTGATAAATACCACTTGACTACTATAGTCTTACTACCAGTTGTATGTTACTTCTTTTAAATTATTTAAATTTAAATAAAAAAAAAACATTATACATTATACCCGTGGACAAGAGACTATATTAATGACTAGTCCGTGCCCGCGACTTCGTCCGCGTAGTAATAGTTACTTCGGGCTAACACTAACACGCAGCGGGAGCTCTCAAGAGGAAAAAACATCCCCGAAGTCATTACGATGTGAGCGCACACCGTCACGAAAAACCGACACTCTGAAGTATAATATAGTCAACATTATGTCTCTTTGTATTTCTTTGTATTAATGTATTTTATTTATGTATTTGTATTTTAATTAATTAATTAAAACTTTCAATATATTAAATACCTTTTTTCTATTGTTAGTGTCGTTTTTTCTACAAACTTAGAATAACGCGAGAGATTAAAAAAATTAAAAATATTTTTATTAAGCCAAAGAAGTATAATTTCTAACGCGTGTACATAAGTACACACACAGTTTTTAAGTATAATTTTTTATTTAATTTAAAAGTAATACAATTTGATTACAATATTTATATTAGTGATCCTTCTGAATCACACTTGGAGTCATAAAGGTTAAACAAATGTCATGCATTTATCTAATAAAATAAGGATTTACGCGTCCACAATTAACAAACATACAAGCTTCCTTTGGTTTAAAATATATTGGTGAACTGCGCGTTTAACAAGCATATCGAGAGTACCGTTCTATAACACAATATATTTATGTTAATTATCAGACTATTTTCCAAAGAAAATGTTTTATTTTATTCAATTCGAGATCCTTGACGCCAGTTTATTTTACACTTGACCAGCTTCTATATTTTTTTTATGTATATGTAACCAATATTACAATAGAACACAACAAAAACATCAATAATGAACGCTTTTCATGGTCGTGAATGGCTATTCATTATTTTGACGTTGTTCAAAATATACAAATTTCAATACATGTATTGAAATAATACATTTATCTAGTTAATGCGATAGATATTAAACTTTTGTTCTACTAAGGAAATGAAACATGTTTGTATAAACTACTAGCGGGCCCGGGGGACGTCATCCTGCCCTGATTAAAAAAATATAAACAAATTATATGTATAAGCCTTCTTCGTAAATCACTCTATCGACCAGTGAAATCCACATGAAAACTATTTATGTATTTATTTCAAAAATAAGTATTGTTCTACTGTTTTTAAATACTACTGTTATCAAATTCGATTGAGGGTTCCCGCCTTATTGAGAGGTTATCTTTTGTTTATTGCATTTTTTTTTGTTAAGTGATTGGATGAACATATGTTTGATTTCATATACGAAGTATTTTAAATAGCAAATAGATTTCAAGTGTCTAAAACGCTAAATGAAATATCTCTAGACAATTTGACGCGTGGGTACATACACAGATTTCTTATCAAACTATGAGATCCTATTCCTTCTATTACGCATTTCAACGTGTTCTTTACTGCGATAATAGTCCAGCATGTTTTAATATCTAATTAACGTCATGTTTTCTTACTATAAATAAATACGGACGTCGAAATTTATATGATATACTGTTATTTCATTTAGGGGCTTAAATTTACAAAGAATATGTAAAGCTCATCGTCTCGTAACTTTTTATTTTACAAAACTCTACTAACTAACAAATGCTTACAAAATCTCTTGCTTCACATATTTGTATGTACAATTAAAATATTATAAAAGTTATCTTAATCCGTTACGTGAAACTGTCACTGTTTTATTATGTGTTTTTTCGTTATATGTTGTCCCAGTCATATTCCATCAACAAGTGTTGCACAACTTTATTTCATCGAGTGAAATATTGATATATTTGATTTTTGTGGACCAGAGCAAAACCTTTTTAGGTATCAGTTTTTTTAGACGTGATCATATGTTAAAGCTCGCCAAGGTCGCCTGAATAAATATTTATTTATGTGGTGTGTTCTCTACTATTTTCTTTTCCTTGAAATCTATACTAATATTGTAAAGAGGTAAAGTTTGTGACGTTGTGATGTTGTGTCGTTGTAGGGGGTAATCTCAAGAACTACTGGTTCTGGAACTACTGGATCTGGTACTGGATATAGGTTATATATATCATGCTAAGACCATTAGGAGCTGAGCACAGATTAAAAATGTTTCAAAATCGGGATGTTTTTTCCATTTGAGAACGCGAACGAAGTCGCGGGCAGAGCCTAGTAATTTTATATAGAGAATCATAACTAACTGAGAGTGTATACTGCATGTGGATCAAAATTATTCTCGTTGTATGAAATATCTATATTATTATTATAAAGGCGTACGGTGATATTACAAAAAAGTGAAATACGTATTGAATACTTGTTTTAAAAAGGATACGTTTTAAATCCACCGCGCTCGCTGAAAATTCGACATCAGGTTCTTTTGTCTTCCTTTGGTTAGGTTAGGTTAGACTTGCGAAAAAAGGATATGGCGCACTTGCCACGGGTAAGAGCAGTGCATATAGTACTGAACATTTTTAAAACAAGTATTTAACACGTATTTAACTTGATTATAATAACACCGCTAAAGTTTGTGAGGTTGTAGGGGGTAATTTCAGAAACTACTGGTCCGATTTGAAAAATTATTTCAGTGTTATATAGCTAATTTAACGAGAAAGGTTGTAGATTATATATAATCACGCTGAAACCAATAGGAACGGAGCACTAATGAATAATGTTTCAAAGTCACCTTTTTTTCCTTGAGAGCTTTCGCTGCGTGTCAGCGTTAGCCCAAAGTAATTATTCCACTACGAAATCGCGGGCAGAGGCTAGTAGCTAATAATCCGGTTTAAAACTAAAAAACAAAATGATTATGGGTTTCCTACTATATATATTAAAGTAATATATCTTTATAATTATTTATGTATCCTATATTAAACTAGTTACCCACGTCAATTCTCAATTTGGCTCAACTAGACATGTTTTTGTACATATATATGCATAAATATGTATTTAAATAAGTTCTAGTCAGTTACGTGACGTATCCGTACCAATCCGGTCGATTCAGGAAAACGTGTCAATTCTAGTATTTCTGAATAAGGAAGATTAGTGCCAATATAATAAAGTATTTATGTACATACCCACATTTATATTAATTTATAACTGCTATTTGATAATTCACTGTAGCATGCAAATGAATTAGAGTCGTGTCGAGTCACATTGATACATTTTTAATGTACCATCTATTGATTGACCTGAAAGGGGCCTGTCTATCAGTGTATGTCAATAAGGTGGATGAAGGCGAGTTAAACTGTACTAACAAAACTAGTGACGGGAAGGCTAACATGTGATATACATATATGTCTTCCTAGTAAGTGCGTGGTAGTTTTTCAGAAACTGCTTTATCGATTTTTTTACTTACTTATTACTGGGGTATTCTGTACTTTAAAAAAATCCTTAATATTTATTATATAGAGACCTTTGTAAATAGTAATGATATAATATGTAATATTATCTTTGTTGTTTTTCTATTAATCTCACTCCAACAATAGGCGGGTTATTTATAAAACTTTCGCATTCCTAAAAATTTGTTATAGGACATAATCTATATTTCTATACAAATATTATAAAGAGGTAAAGTTTGTGACGTTGTGACGTTGTAGGGGGTAATCTTGACGAGGGGTGGGGTTCCACAGGGGTCAGTCTTGGGGCCGCTCCTGTGGAACATGGGCTACGACTGGGTGCTCCGCGGCGCTCTCCCATATGGAGCGCGCCTCATCTGTTACGCGGATGACACCCTAGTCGTAGCCCGGGGGGGAGAGTAGAAGGAGGTGGAGCGCCTGGCCACGATGGCCACAACCCTCGTGGTCAGGCGCATAAGGAGGGTGGGCCTCAGGATGGCCCTCGAGAAGACCGAGGCCATTCTTTTTCACGGGCCTCGGCGGGGACCACGACCTGGGGCCCACATAATGGTGGAGGGCGCCCGATTCAAGGTGGGAGCCCAAATGAAGTACTTGGGCCTCATCCTGGACGGACGCTGGCGTTTCGAGCCCCACTTTGCGGGGCTCGGACCGCGAATTGCTGAAGCGGCGGCGGCACTCGGTTGGCTCCTCCCCAATATTGGGTAGCCGGGTGCCGGGTGCCGCCGACTTTTCATGGGAGTAAGTACAATAATAAATTTATGTGATATAAACTTGAATATAAATATAATGTATTGATGCATTTCCAAGGGCTCGAAAGCAATAGATTCCGAATTCAATTAGCTAACTTTTCTTTATTTTATTTTATGACTACTATATGTATTATCTAATTTATTATATATACATAAGTATTTCTTACACAGTAAGTACAATAATAAATATATTTGCCATAAACTTGAATATAAATGTGATGTATTGATACATTTCAAATGATTCTAAAACAATAGATTCCGAATGGAATTAGCTGACTTTTCTTTATTTCATTTTATGACTACTACATCTATTATCTAATTTATTATATATACATAAGTATTTCTTACACAGTAACTAAAATAATAAATAGATATTGAATAATAGATATTTGAATATAAATATGAAGTATTGATACATTTCAGATGGCTAGAAAGCAATGGATTCCGATTACAATTAACTAACTTTATTATATTTTATGACTACTACATCTACTATCAAAATTACTTTGTAATCATAAGTATTTCCCACAAAATGTGTCGAATAATACATATATTTACCATAAACTGGAATTAAATTTAATAAATTAAACCTTAAATTCAAGTATATTATAAAATAAACACATATGTAAATATACTTCAACGAATTTGTTTTAATGGGTAAAAATATATTCTAAGGTCAAATTGTTTTGCTGATAATATTTTAATGATATCATTAAAATAATATTATCTCAGTACGAATGGTAATCTAGTGTGATCTAGTCCAAATAGCTAAATAATAATTATGTCATTGATGAGAATGTATGTCAGAACAAATTTGATTGCAGTTTCGGCTATTCCAATAATTATTATATCAATGCTGACGGAATATCTTTTAAATTAACATATTTGTAACAGAATTATTTTATAACCTACATACGCGTTGTTTTGTGTTATTGATGTATAAAAGACGCATAAAGAACAAGAATCAACTTAACTCCATATTAAGTACATTCAAGAAAACTATTCGATTTGATTGCACTAAAGTACATATATTTAATAAGTATAAGATACGCAAACGCGTTCCGACGGTTAAATACAATTTTAATAAAACCATAGTAAACTATTCAGTGCCTATATTGTTAAAAAAAAAAGAAATATTGTGTACGATTGTCTTTGAATTTATTAGAATAAGTATATCCTTTAAGAGGATAGTTAGATTACATTAGATTTTTACTTATCAGATAAGTAATTTTAATACCAATAATCTACATATTACTGTATAACTGTTTTGCATATTAAATAAACAAAGCCTTATAGTACCTAATAACCTTTAAGTCACTTACTCCAAATTGATAAATTATAAATATGTTTATATGTTTGCATTAATATTTATTGCTTTTGAAAAATAAAATAGAATAAACAAATTAGTGTTGTAACTCAGCATAAAGTTTGTGTTATTTTTGTGAAAAAAAATATCTTCACATGTAGACATTACAAACAAGGACATTTTTCTTTCTATATCCTGCCAACGACCATGAAAAAAATATAAATATATACATTATAGTACCATAGATTTCATACATTCCAACATTAACGCGCTTTTAATAATCATTTATATAATAATAAAAGCATCCTATATATAAATAACTTAAATTCTTAAGCGAAGATAAACTTAATGATTTAATGTGTTCGGACGCCGTGTCGATCTAGGTGCAAGTATTTAATACGTATTTAACTTTTTTGTAATAACACCGATGAAGTATAAAGATAGAAGACTACATAAAGATGTACTGTTATACTATGTATGTAAAACAGGCACACTAATATATTTCCATTATTTTCCAAATGAATGTGATAAATATTAGCTATAATATTGTGACCTAAATGTCAACTGGCGAGTGGGTTCGTTTGAAGTCATTAACACCGGTCAGAAATAGCATCAGCTGAAACGTAAAACGCCGAACCGAAGGTGTGACTTGAGAATTAATGTAAGACAATTTTTCTATATTATTATCTAAATACATAATTTAATTGTCGAAGTATTAGAAAGATAAAATACTCTATGTATGATTAGGTATTGTCAGGTTAGTTGCGTGTTTTCATTCTATAGACTGCAATTTTATCCTATCTTATTTACCATTGAGTTGAGAGGTCGCGGGTTCGATGCATATGATTGAGTATTATACAATCAGAATAATTGTCCAATCTTTGTAGCTGTTCTTCTTATTTTTCTTAATATGTCTCCGTATTTGTCAGTGTCAATGTTTTATTTCAATCGAGGTTACAACATATTTTACACAATAAGCGTCATGTGATTAGTAGTCTGGTGAAGCTGTTAAGACCTTGCTTGGTCAATAGCGTAGTCAGTTCGAAAAAAAAGTGTCATGTGATTATTTCAGTGGTCCAACAAGATGGTGGTTCTCTTGTTAGAACTTTCAAGGGAGTTTTTGTGGCATCTCAGAATTCATGGTCCGCGGTATTATTTTCCATTCACTTCACTTATGCACAATAACCAAACTGTATTACAACATAAAAATTACCGAAAAGATTTTGATAAATCTTCATAGTAATATAGGTCATATACACAGCTACTGTAGAATTACTCGAAGATAATGAACGTTATCATTTATAAAGATACAAATACATAAATTTAATTAATACAAGAAAACGAGGCATATCACTTGACGGAAATATAAATGAAAAGGTAGAGAGAGAGGTAAGAGGAATTATGAAATATAATTTCATTTTGGAAGTGTTTCTGTGACTGTTTGATTGGTTTCTTGATTTTCGCAATAGAATGCGACTTTTATTTTAAAATCTCAGTAAATGACAAAAAGTAGAATGTAATATTTTTATGTTTCGTGTTATCATGTGTTTTCTTCCTATTCTGTTAATTAATCTGTTGAAAGGAGACTCTTATTGCTATTATCATGTACAGTTATAAAATATCTCGTTAGAAATTCCTAGAAAGGTTTTGTTTCTGTTATTATTTTCTATCGACTTGACTTACATACAATAGCCAAACCATATTACGCAAGACACCACCAATATTACAAATAACAAATAGTAGTCAACATATCAGACTAAAATCCCATCAAAATCTCCAATCGTCTTGGTAATTTTCCATCTACTTGACTTACATACAATCGTCAAACCATATTACGCAAAATGCCACCAATATTACACAATATAGCAAATATATATTACGAATAACAAATAAAAATCAACATACCAGACTAAAATCCCATCAAAATCTCCAATTGTCTTGGTAAAATGTATTATATGTTTTAAAAACTACTGAAACTCATTCTGTCATTTAATTAAATGTTTGTATCAACAATAACAAAAAATACGTTTAACCTATGATGGTTTATGACGCGCTATTCGTGATAAACTGATAACTAAAAACTTTAAAAGGTTATCTGGTTATTTGTTGCGATTAACAATTACAGAGTTCGTGTAGTTACGAAACCAATTTTTCATGTTGTTGATCGTACATAATGTAGTGTTTTTGCAAATTTGTTTGTTTAATAATCATAAAGTTTATTAAATTAATTATTAGGGCTATTTGTGTCTCTGATATTTGATATAGCATGTAGCACTAAGAATTTCCGAACTGGCCAGTTAGGAAAATATATAAACTAATCACGACATGTAAAACTCTTTGTTTTTAAAATTATATTGTTTCATCTGTTTGTCACTTGTTTACATTTTGGCGCCATTTTAAATATTGCGTGTTTGAGTTTTTCTAACTTTGGTTAGGTTAGGTTAGACTTGCGAAAAAGGGATAACGTGAATTTGCATCGGGCGCGCGCGGTGCATTTAGTACGAAACCTTTTTAAAGCAAGTATTTAATGCGTATTAACTTTTATGTCATAAAACCGATATGATTTTAAAGTGCACTCGTACCAGAAATTATCAGTTTAGGATAGAAATATAATCTTCGTTAGACACATGTTTTCCCGATAACGACGCATTAACAGTGTGACTCAACGTATACACATAAAACAATATACGTCACTAATCACATAAGTATTCCAGAAATCTCATGATAATTCCGATAATTGTCACAGTGATACTTAGGTTTATAAATATATGAATAGTAGGTATTTTACCTCACGACGTGACTTCACACATGAAGACACGAGATACCTTTTACATCACATTACGTCATATTTATGATTTACCAGTGTACTTGTCGCACTGCTTTTGTCAACTGTTTGCGTATTTTGAACTATTTAAACAGTATTTATCAATTTATATGACGTCTAAAGTGTATTAACTATTCTGTTTAATCATTCGTGTTCAAACAACACTGCACCCAATTTATAATTATATCTAATGTTAATGTCATCTTCGATAAATTAGCGTCATTTTATTTACTGTAAATGTCTCATCCTTGTGGGTTTTTTTAATACTTTAATATCATCCGATGTTAAATAATGACTTGGCTTAAAATGGTACACACTTTAAACCTAGAGGTGACTGGCTCTCAAGTACATCTGCCGGAACACAATAACAGATGCTTGACGGCAAATTTTCAATTTGACAGGGGTAGAAAAAAAAAGAAAAGATTAGTAAGAACTCTACCACCATTTTATGGTTTTACCACGATGTTTAAATTCACCGGAAGCTCCGACTCAGTAGGAAGTATTCTTCTTCTCATTTTGGCGCCGCAGAAACGTTTACCAGTATCAATGTTTTGTTTTAATTGGAATTATAACACATTTTACAAAATAAGTGTCGTTCGGTTATTTCAATGTTCCAACAAGACGGTGGTTCCCTTCTTAGAAGTTTCCAGGGAGTTTTTGTGACATCTCAGAATTCATGGTCAAGGTATTAAAGACGCTATCAAGTAACCTATCAACGCTTCAAAAGCAACAAATAAAAATAAAAGCGATGTATATAACCTACCATTAGTCTGACAAGTGAATTTTTGTTTGTTCTTTAAACATTTATTAATAAAATACTGTGTATTTTTATGTGTAAAATTTTAATACGTTCCATAGAAAGATATGACGTAAAGTTTCGTACAATTGAAGAATAACCGTACTATAGAGGCTTTAGTCAAAGAAAGGGTCTCGACTGATCGTCGGTTACCGTGCGTCATCACGTCATTGACAGTGGCTAACCATATGGCGTAGTATAGTAGTGGGTCGCCACGCTACACACCTCCATACGTTAATCGTACGCCGCGACAGATAGACGCGTTTATTATACATATTTCTTTATCGACTGATAACGGTTATTATTTAAGTTCTTACTTCACGTCGACATAAATTATTTTCAAACTCGGTATTAAGTGAAGTGTTCACGTTATTATAGATTTGTTTTCAACGGATTATTCGTGTGCCTAATTGTTCACAAGACCGGTCTGTTATTTTACCTACGTGTTCGTATTGAATAATAAAAAGGTAAGATCTTTATTCAAATTATTTTAAAAATAAGATACCTTGTGAATTTTTATAAGTCAAGCTAAGAGAAGTTTATTTTATTATTTATATTAGCACTCATATTTTTTTGTAAACATATTAAGCCGTTAAATAAAATATTACAATACGTATACGTAGTATTACATACATAAGTATTAATACATACATATATGTCTGTATTAGTTTTGTTAAAGAAACCGCAGATTTTTTAATTGATTGAAAAATGATGACATCATAAAATGATTATTAATAAAACTATCATGAGATTTTATAAAAAGTATAAAGTAGTTTGGGTTTTTATTGCTCAATGGTGGTAGTAAGACTAGTTTCCGCTCTAAGTAATATAAATTCAACTTAGACCCTCTGTTATTTATCTATAACTATATCTATTTCATAAATATAATAAAGGAAAATCACTTTTTGCGCCCGTCTGTGTGTTACCTAAACTACTACTCCTTTTAACTATGCAATGCATTTTGATAAGGCTTTTACTGCCATTTAGATAATTTACCGACAGGCCGACAGGTGGGACAGTCTTCTGGAGGACATCCTGCCATCCCACCTGGCGTACTGGAAGCTCGCGCGAACATTTAAGTCACACGAGACTATTCCGATGCCCCCTCTCGATAGAGGCCCCGGGCTGCCTCCCGCGTTCGATAGTATAGACAAGGCGGAATGTCTCGCCGCGAATTTAGAGGAACAACGTTCACCGAACACAGCAAACACTGACTCTACTCATATTGGATCGATAGAGACCTCGGCAGAGCGCGCGCTCGCGTCCCCGCCGGCGAATACGCAACTCCTATCACTTTTGATGAAGTATCGGATGCCATCAAGCGTCTAAACCTTAGGAAGTCCCCAGATCCCGATGGGATCAGAAACGAAATACTGAGACTCCTTCCTAATCGCATTATAGCTTTATTGGTCTGCATCTTCAATGCGGCCATGTCCCAGGGCCACTTTCCAGCCGTCTGGAAGAAGGCCGTAGTGATAGGCATACACAAGCCCGGCAAAGAAACTACGCTTCCCCATAGCTATCGCCCGATTAGCCTGTTAGATACATTAGGTAAAATATACAAGCGGCTCCTTCTGAACTGTCTTCAGGTCACAATTGCAGATTTAAAATTAATACCACCTGAGCAGTTTGGATTTCGCGCCGAACACTCTTGCAGGAATCAAGTACACCGCCTCACGGAGTACATTTTCTCAAAATTTAACGCCGATCCGAAACGCACAATTGTAGTCTTCTTCGATATCGCTTAATACATATTATCCGCGATTATCTCTCTGATAGGACTTTCCGCTTTAGAGTGGTTGGGGAACTATCCCCGCCCCACCCAATACGCTCAGGTGTGCCACAGGGCTCCATATTCGCACCTTCACTTTTCAATCTGTTCATCAGTGACCTACCTCGGTCTCCGGGAGTCGAGGTAGGTTGTTATGCTGACGATACAGTTATTTACACTTCCGGCTGGCGGTCGGACTTTCTTATGAAGCGCACCGAAAAGGCCGTTTGCACACTCGGAGAATGGTTTCGTCGATGGCGCATAGAAGTTAATCCTGATAAGAGTGCCGCAATACTCTTCGATCCCACGAAACGCGCTAATAATTTTCAGCCCATCAGGCTATACGGAACTGATATCCCTTGGGTCGAAAAGGTCAAATATCTCGGTGTTACATTAGATAAACATTTAAAGTTCAATTCACATATAGACAGAGTGCGAAACAAAGCCGCTATGGTCTTGGGTCGCCTCCATCCGTTGCTTTGTCATAAGAGTAAGATGTCTCTCAGACA
>JACEII010000002.1:8825282-8856639 GCA_014332785.1 Antheraea mylitta
CCGTGCACCCTTGAGCTAGTTGCCCAAATAAAATCGGCTGAGTGCCTAAAGCGCTCGCCTTAGTAGTCCGGTGAAGCTGTAAAGACCTTGCCAGGTCAATATCGTAGTCAGATCGAAAAAAAAAAAAGATCCCTTCTATCTGGGCATACGTAAAATCACTTACGATTAGTTATTTTGAAAAAGCCATGAATCATCCCAGTCCGTTAGCTGTATCCGCCGTACAATACGAACGCGAACCAAACGCTGCGCGTCATAGAAGACGGCCGCGAGATATTTTTATCGACCCTCCTGATGAAATAACGGCAGTGAACAATCAGTACCAGCCTGTCTCTCCAAACAGAGCGTGCTCACGCCCACGCCCGCGTAACCACAGATCACGCCGCCGTGGTCTGGGGGTAGATTTCGCTCCCGTACACCAGATTAGGCCTCCCTCGGTAGCGAGTAGCGACTCAAGTCTAGGTTCGATCCCTCGGAAGGGAGCCCTTGAGTGCGTTACTTGCGCGATACAGTGACACAAAATTTATATCACTGCTACAACACTACACGATCACCCCCACACACGTGCACGCCTACACGCTTACACATGGAAGTGGAAGGGTTTTATTTTTTTCCCTTATCGAACTGAAACTCTTATTTTCCGATAAAAAATATATGGAGGGGTTGCTGAGGCATGTATGCTTGGTACACATATGCGTCTTAACAACTCAAACATATATGAATAGTTAGCTAGGTTAGCTAAGATAGGTCGCGAGATGCATGTAACAGGCAAGCCGAGGTGTGCCGTGCTCCCTTGAGCTAGTTGCCCAGGTAAAGACGGCTGAGTGCCTTAAGCGGTGAACCTGTTAAGACCTTGCTAGGGCAACAGCGTAGTCCGTATCGAAAAAAAAAATCACAAACTCACGTCACAAACTCATAAACTTTACCTCTTTATAATATTACTGTAGATAGTATAGATTAGTTCTGTTAATTATTCGTTTCTAAATTTAATATAAACAGATTTTACATATACCGATACATATATTACAGTATAAAAATTGTTGAATAATTAAAATTTACACACTTTTTTAATCTAACAAATTTAGTAAGTTCCTTCAAAAAATTTATATCGGCGCGACGCAACCTTTGTTTTGTTGAAGCAATGTCGCATTTCAATGGCACATAATATTCTTATGTACATCATAGATGTAGGTAACATAGTACAAATATAGTGTTGAATGCTAACAAACTAAACCATTAATCAGTGAGTACAGGTGGTGTATGTGTGTTTATAACAAATAGTTACACTACACGTAACAATATAAAATTAAATTACATTCATGTACGTACATCTGTTGCACGTTTTTATTGATTTCCAAATAGATGTATTTGAACCTAGTAAATTTTGTTCAACATTATACATCCTTTGTAAGTATTTTACAACACTTTATAAAGCTTAGATGTTAATGTATACAAATATAATAAAGAGATAAAGTTTGTGACATTTTTTTTCGAACTGACTACGCTATTGGCCTTAATGGCCTTCACAGCTTCACCGGACTACACTTTGTGACGTTGTAGAGGATAATCTCAGGAACTACTGGTCCGATTTAAAAATCTTTCAGTGTTATTTTTATTATATATCTAATGCCTTTAAACAAGCATTTCTTGTATATTTTTCTGTTTGTATATATTCAGGATTACGGAAACTGCGTCAACTGTTTCCGTGAAACTTAGTATATAGGTAGTTTCGGGGATGATAAATCGATCTAGCTAGATTTTATTTACAGAAAAATTTTATAACTGAGTTTTCAGGCAATTAAAAATATAGCTAGAAAACAAAGAGAAATAGCCCAGACAAAAATCGGTTGCTTCGAAATTCCGTGTAACTCCAGTTCGAATCCGAGTGACACCAGAAGAGATTTTTTTTTTTGTTAAAAAAAATAATATGAGGCAAACCTAACAGTTTATTTTAATTTAAAAATGTTTTTTAAAGAACCGAGCTAGACTTGGTTGCTCAGGTGCTAGCTCATTAATGTAGGAAGGTTATAGGCTATATATCATCACGCTAAGATCAATAGGAGCGGAGCACCAATGCAGAATATTTCGAAATCAGGGCTTTTTTCCTCTTGAGCTTCTGCTGCGTGTTAGCGTTAGCCCAAAGTAATTATTACTATGCTGATGAAGACGCGGGCAGAGGCTAGTTTAAAAAAAATCATAATGTAACAAAATTATAAGAATGATACTAGGTGATTTTATGGTTTCATATGATTTTTTATGAAATAACCAGTAGCTTTTATAATAAGAAAAATCCACAGACATTCATGACCTTAGTAATTGTTGTTAATGGAGGGTCCATTCGGTCCTCGAATATTAATGAAAATAATTAAGCAATGAAGGACATGAGAACAATTCTTTAGACATATACTTAATTGACGGCCGAACCAATGTTCAGTTCTCTATGTTATAAATGCTACAATATATTATTTATATTTATGTTTAATTTGTATAGCAATTGATATTCTAACATTGGCAAATATTATCAATCGTGAGCGATGAAGGCGTATTCAAGCCGTTGACCTTTCCACCCGGAAATGAAATTCTTGTATTTTAACCTTCGATTTTATAAGAAACCAAGTCTTCTGTATATATCGAATTGTTTTATATATCTATCTAGTACCTTTAAACGAACAATTCTTGTATATTTTTATATATTCAGGATCTCGGAAACGGCGTGAACGAGTTCCGTGAAACTTAGTATGTAGGTAGGTGGTTTCGGGGACGATAAATCGATATAGCTAGATTTCATTCCCAGAAAACTTTTTTTGTCTGAGTTTTGAGGCAATGAAATATATAGCTAGAATATAAAGGTAAATTTCGACACCGTTGTAAAAAAAATATCTCAGATGGAAATCAACTGCTTCGAAAATCCGTGTAACCCAATTCGAATCCGAGTGACAGCAAAAGAGATAGGCTCTTTTTAATTTTTTTCTATTGGTAAAGAAATGCTAATTTTGTAAGGCAAAAAAAAACAGTTTATTTTAATTTAAAAATATTTTTTTAAAGAACCAAGCCAGGCTCGGTCTTCTAAGTACTATATATTAATGCATGTATGCATGTGTTTATATGAGCAGTACAATCAAGCAGTGCTATTTTTGCATTCAGTGACAAAAATAACGTCGAGTTCGTACGTGCCATGAATGTAAAATATAAATAAATAAACATGAATTCTGCAACTGGTAAATGAATATTCAGGCACGTATTTCAAACAAAATATTTAAAACTTCACAGTGTATGATATAAGAAACTTTACACTTAACTTACTAAGTACTACGTGTAATAATAACTTTATTATACTTTGCCGTAAAACCGCGCCTCTACTAAGAACCTGTTAGGAATAACAATGATGTTATTAACACGGACCTCAAGTTGGGCATGCTTTAGCTACCATAAAAGATCCTACTTTCACTTAAATTATGACTATCTCTCGCCTTTTAAAGAGGAGTTTGAGTGAAAAGTTTTCATAATAATACAGACACGACTAAACATCTGCGCATGTTTTTCACTCATTACATACGTACGTGGGCGACCGAGCCTAGCTCGGTTCTTTAAAAAACATTTTTAAATTAAAATAAACTGTTAGGTTTGCCTCACTAAATTAGCAATTTTTCACAAATAATATTAAAAAAAAGATATCTCTCTTATAATTATAATAATAAAATTATTTACTTAATTAAAATAAATTGTTAGGTTTGCTTTACAAAATTATCATTTTAAATTATATATATATAATTTAAAATGATAATTTTGTACTTATATATATATGTACACTCGGATTCGAACTGGGGTTACACGGATTTTGAAACAATTCTCACCTGACCTATTTTTGTTTTGACAGCGGGGGCGAAATTTACTTTCATATTCTAGCTATATTTTGTTTATTGCCTGAAATCTCAGTTAAAAAAAATTCTATGAATTAAATCTAGCTAGATCGATTTATCGTTCCCGAAACTACCTACATTAATTAAGATTCATGACGAAAAATATGACGCCGTTTCCGAGATTCTGAATATATACAAATATAAAAATATACAAGAATTGCTCGTTTAATAATAAAATATTTTAATGTCGTTTATATCTGTATTATGTTGCACTCTGATTTATTATTTTTATAGTCAAGAGAAAACTTGGTACAAAATATTGTTGAATGGTTTAAATTACTTCTTACTGCAAGGCTAGGATTATTTACGCAAATAGAGTTATTGTAATTAGATCTTTATTTTGGCTTATCAATGCTATCATTTGTTTCAGGTAAGCTTGGAGAAGGCTTGACGTATTCAACTCACGTATGTTACCTATTCAATAAATGTACCTAGAGATAAAGTTCTTAGCCTTCTAAGAGCAATCGTAAGCTATATTGGAAAGAATATCTAAGGGGTTATCTTAGATCTTAGATTAGAAAAAAGATTTACGTTTTTTGATTGATACTTGTAAAAAACTTAGTCTCCGAAGATAATTACTAAAGTGAAGTAAAATGGAATAAGTGAATGTTTTAATAAAAAATAAATATCCTAATTTATTTTTAAAAATCCGTTACTTCAATTTATGTCATTTTATTTTTTTTTTGGTACCTACGTAATGTTTTCGTTGAAATTGGGATTTAATTCTGTTTCATACTAAATATCGTAGTTCATTATTCTCTTGCTCCGTCTGTATTGAAATTAATTTATAAATTGTGTAAAAAAGTAAATTAACTACGAACTTTAGGATACAAATTATAATATATTCTATTATATATATTATAGGGCCAAATAGAAATATAATTACACTATTTTTCCCTACGTTTAGAACTAACTTAAAGCGCTTCGGCTATAGCCGAAGCGCTATAGCGGGTACGCTATTGACCCAGCAAGGTCTTAACAGCTTCACCGGACTACTTTATTTTTAAGATAAATTCAAGTTTAACGTGTAAACATGGTCATAATCTTAAATGCATTTTCGTACAAAATTGATTTTTAAGTTATATATATTTTTTATTAAAGGTGAGATATAGCTATATTGCTCTAAATTCATATTAACTTTTAGTGAATGTCTTATCTAGATGATTTTGTATAGGTATCTAGAGTATATTAAATAAGAATATCTGTTTTTGTATAATCATTGATAACTTTTATTGCTTGTCATTTTAATTACTTTAGTACTCATAATAAACATATTATATTAATAGTAATCATATTATATTTGACGAAATACACACAATGTACTTTTACTATAAATTACACATTCTTATAAAGTATATGGAATATATGTTACAGTAAAAATAATTTTGCTCAAATTTGGTTGCACGAATACTTAGGGCGTGTAAAAAATGAAGTACTTCTTTCATAGTCTTACTGTTTTGTATTTTCATACGTCTGTACTATTTCATACATCGCTTATAAGGCAAATACTATGTAGATATACTATTATGTTGATAATGGTAGCTGTTTGGTTTACCGGGTGCCGCCGACGCTGAGTAATGCGATCCAATGTGGGTACGGAAGGTTTGTGGTGTATTCTCGTATAATAGATATTGCGGCCTACCGCGCCGGACATAGACACCTTTATACTGTTGGGTTATAGTATTTCATGTTATAAAAATATATAATTACTATACTTGTAATACAGTCTCACTGATCTAATTGTATTCCAATCTATACAAGTAAATTGAATCGACTATTTTTAATGTTAAAGTAACAGGTTTTTACTGAATGAGCATAGAAGTATATACGGTTCTTACAAATAAAATACAATTTTTATTGTTAATTGGACTGATTTCAATGGAACTTTCACTGGCAGATAGCTATATGGAATATTCGATGTTTGGGTAACGCTCAAATATAATAAACGGAAGAAGCAGTGTGCAGAAATGCGAGCGACGCACGTGCATGTTTCCAATTTTAAAAAAATGTACACTAAGTAACACATAGACCTAATTTCAAATAGACAGATTCTATATCTGTGGTGCGAAAAAAGGTTGTGGAAGTAAAAGCATATAAATCTATTATTTAATTTTACAATATAAGTGTATATCTTGTAGTCAACTGACTATAAAAACAAACGTTAAATAATATAATAACCGTCCATTAATTGATGACGATGATTAACAATCTACAGTTATCGGTATAATAAAGGGTCCGTGGAAATTTAACCGTATTTATTTACGTTTAAAGTTGAGTCTGATATGTAAATCTATTCACAATTTCCGGGCGATCATAGGGCTTCGCAATATAACGTCCATGTTCATTCCTTGCGTATGTCTCTAGCAGACAATTTAACGATACAGTTACGACGATCATTATAAATACAGTCTCGTTTCCCAGACTTCGTTGTTATCTCTGTAGTATATTCTAGTTACCGATAGGTCCTCTCGGCCTTTTAATTATGTATTTCATAAGAGTAAAGCGTTATCAAAAAGGGCTAAATTTCGACCCCGAAATCCTAAACTCTGACTATGTGATGTAAAATGTCCACTCTTCTGTATAGACTTACTCTTAGATAAGTTTTGATATACACATACAAAGACACAATTGTCGTTACTATACCATAGTTATAAATTCTACATCATTTGAATTTGCTACTTTTAAGGTCTTATTTAGGTATTTCTGTCATCGCTTTGCTCTTGCGAAATACTTTATTAGGTAGTGGGTCACTTCGGCGAACTAGAACATGTTCAACTTGCGTAATCTACAGATATACTTCGAAATGTAAGTATCTATACATTTTATAATAATGCAATGAGCGAACAATTTCAATTCGTTATTAAAGCACTGCGCCAAAACTGAGATAAATTTGTGTATCGTTATTCAGTTTTAAAATAGTTGTTCTCATTAGTTCAATGACCTTCGTAGTATCGTCGTTCGACTGCGGATGTTCATTCTATGTAGATCATTGTCATACTTTCTGTATACGTTTCTCACTCAAATAATATTTTATTCTCACTTATGCCTTCTTTCTCTTCAAATTTAAAGTTAATCGAGGTCACGAAACAACAGTACACGAGCGCTCTGAACACAATCGCTACACCCCCTTTTGGTGTATACAGTGCCTAGATTTAGTTGATTAGTATTATTTAGATTACTCCCATAGTTTTTAGTACTACTATATTTTTTAGTTTATTACAATCCCTATAGCAATCATTTTTAAATATGCTAATAAGATATTTTGTAGGTGGAAAAGCCACGCAGAAGCTATTACTGGTTTCAGCATGAATGGGTCCTCCCTTCCTTCTCTTCCCTTTCCCTCCCCTTCACAACTAACACAGGTTGGCAACGCACTTACGACTTCTGTGGTTTTGCTGGTGTCTATGGACGGTGGTGATCACCTAACATCAGGTGACCCACCAATTCGTTTGCCTTCTATGATATAAAAAAAACCGTATGTGTGTCTTAGAATACAAAAACTTTGGCTTTCAGAGTAAGATGAATTGAAATTTATTTCAATTTACAGATCTTTAAGTTATTATTACTTCAGAATTTAAATGTTTTCTTTGAATTTAGAGTAATAAATAATGCTCTACAAATCTCGCCAAACTTCTTGACCGCTCTGAATATAGTTGCGCTGCAGAACACAAATTTAGGTATAAAATAACATCGAGAGAACTTGAGGATAAATAAATGCCAATTTTAGATTCCTATAATAATAGTTTTCCCTTATTTTGTATTAAACTCTACAAACGCTTTATATAATAAGTATATTAATTATAATATGACCTAATTTTTCAAGAAAAGCATAAATACGTCTTTCTACTACATACTATCGTTGAATTCATGATGATAACGCATTCTTTATACAATAATCAATACTAGGTGAACAATATTATTAGTAGCACAATTTTATTGATTTTATGTTTATATGTCATTTCTGATCGCGGTTAACATCGCTATCAGCAAAATAATATAAAAGCCGCGTCATTTATAAAATCTTTAGTTAGGTATTGTAAAAACGAATTAATGTATAAGTGACGTGGCATTTATGTTTTTTTTTTATATCATAGGAGGCAAATGAACAGGTGGGTCACTTAATGTTAAGTGATCACCACCGTCCATAGACTCTTGTAACACCAAGGGTGTCGCAAGTGCGTAGCCAGTTTGTGTTTAGTGGAGGGTGGGAATGGTGGAGGAAAGGAAAAAGAGGGAGGGAAGGTGAGGTGGACCTCCGGCGCTCTCACTGACTGAACGAAATACAACAATTCAAGCACTGTTACTTCACGTCGGTTTTCTGTGGGTCGCGTGGTTTTACCCCGGACGAGCCGACCCATTCATGCTGAAACCAGTAATAGCTTCAGCGTGGCTCTACCACTACAGAATTTATGTAATTTTCAGCTTGCGTATTATTGTTGGTATAATGTATTTTCAGAATTCATTAAATTAAAAACCAAAGAGTGGAATGCAAAAGACATAAAAAATCTTAAATGTATATAATATCGCCCGTTTATGCGACGTAGTCCGCGCTTGTATTTCTTCAGTGTTTGTACGTAATATTATAGTATTTTAAAATAATGTATACTAATAAAAAAAAACTTTAACAACAGACTTGCAACAATAAAATTGCCTTTGACTTTATATATGTTCGTAAATTCGTATAATAATTGTTTTATACCATTGGTGGCAAGAATGCGGGTTAAATATCTTTATTTATGTTTTAATTAAAATAGATTGACTTGGCCATTACATGAAAACACAATGTATCTCACAAATAATACATTTTATATTAAACACGATTGTTTACTGTGATAACCAAATCAATATATTTTATTTAAGAATTTAAAAGGTCTTTTTTTAACTTTATTTTTGGCAATCAATCTTTCAGATTATCACTGTCACGTATTGGCTAATATTACAAGCATCGTACGATCATTTCAATATCAAGCGTCGTGTGAATCAATATTCTAACAAGATGGTGGATCTCTTGTTAGAACCCTCCAGGGAGTTTTTGTGACACCTCAGAATTTCATGCTCCGTGGTATTATTTTCCATTCACTTCACTTATGCACAATAAACTAACCATATTACATAAAACACCACCAACTTTACACAATATAGAGTCAAGTAACACAAGATTATGAATAAAATATAAAATCCACTACATGACAGACTGAAATCCCGCCAAAAACTCAGAAGATCTTTAATATTGATATGGGCACTATAAGACGTTAGGCTAGCTAATTACGTAATAACTTAAGACAGAAAATCCCTTAAGTAGGGACTTAATAAAGTAACCAACTTGGTATTTTACATGGGTCTCACAACCTTTTACGGTAGAAGAACTGAGATGCGAGACTTGTTTTTTTTTACAAGTTTTGTTTTGATGGCTTTTTTTCAGCTATAATAAAAAAATAGTTAATATACTCACGATATAATTTAAACTATGATTTTATGTGTATGTTTTACTCAAGAAATTGATATGTGACTATCATTTTTATTTCCTTTTTTATATTAAAATCTGTGTCAAACGATGTGACCTCGACTAATATATGAAACTTTTGATTATTTGTTTATGATATTGTAGAAGGCGTCGTCATCCATCGATTAGATCAACGAAATGTTGATGTGACGTCTCGTAGTTCGCGCCTCGACATTTACTCGCCCATTAATAATTTAAAAACCAATTGACTGCTAATCCAGTAGTAACCGCGAGGAAACCTGAATTTTCGGTAAATTTCACTAAAACAAAAAAAAAAAAGAATTTAAAAGAAGCCCGCAAACCCATTTTAACAGGATCTACCATAAATGTTTTTGTAGGGAACATTCAAAATAATATTATTTAATTTATTCGTTTAACCTATTATCCGTTTGTTACTGGCATATTGTTCTTTTGTAATTTATGTATTTTTTTAATCTCCTTGAAGGTGTATATTATATCGCGGTTGGTAACAAACTCACAAGGTTGTATTTTATATTCTACACATGTAATTAATGAGACGCCGTTTCAGTTAAAGAAATGTATCTGTACACAAAGGCAAAAGTGGAACAAATTATTACAAAAAATACGATCTATAACACTTTTCTTCTTATACGATAATTCTCTTATAGATTTCTTCTCTTTGACGCACAGTGTATTCACACATTGTATGCAAAGCTCTGTGTATATCTAACTAACTATTACTTGCAACATAATTATTACATCTTATAAAACGAGGCTCCCTATCGCGTCTGTCTGTCTGTTCGCGATAAACTCAAAAAGTACTAAACGAATTTTCATGCGGTTTTCACTAATAAATAAAGTAATTCATTTAAGAAACTTTAGGTATATAATTTGTCAAGGTTTTTTTATTGTCAGGGCGGGACGACGTCCGCTGGGCCCGCTAGTCTATACTAATATTATAAAGAGGTAAAGTTTGTGAGGTTATAGGGGGCAATATCTGGATCAACTAAAACGATTTTGAAAATTCTGTTACCAATGGAAAACCATGTTATTTGTGGGTGTCATACCTATTAATTTAAAAAATGAAAAAACTTTTTTGTCGAAGTCGGATTTGCAAAGTATATCGAAGAAAAAACGTTTCTTACAAACGCTGCTTTATCGATGAGATATATATGATTGAGTTCCAGAGAAAAGTTGTAGAGCTTGATAAACCTATAAAAAAGTTAGCACCAGCATGTGTCTAACTTTTGTATTTAAGTCACAAAAAGTAGTTTTTTATGAATGTTTACCGCCCAACGAAGTGGGCACGGGTCAGCTAGTGTAAGTATAAATAGCATTACACAGGTGAAAGAATTTTTTAAATCGATTAAGTATATTTATAATAGAAAATATTGCGAACAAAATCTTTTCTCTCTATAATGGTAGTACAGATAAATCGAAAAGTGTCCGCAATTAAAATCTCATTCATGATACCTATAACGTTTAAAAGAAAAATGAAGTTTCCAGGCATGCTATTTTTAGAACGTATTTATTTGATTTCAATATTTGGAACGATAAGATTGCAATATATGTGTTTTCTGCGCAATGATACGTCACCACACTTACATATCTATTACTATAAGTTTATTCCCAATGTCTACAGAGAATTCTAAATTGTTCCCGTTTCTAAAGTGCTCGGAAACATACATGTTTGTACAGGTTGCGACATAATTATTATAAATATTTTCTTTTTTTGTATCTTCTGATTTCTTCTTTTTGCTTTGATTTATATTTTCATCTAACAAAGAAAACTGTTAAATTATAATAAAAGTCTAATAATGAAATGATGGCTATTAAAAGGTTTAGTTAGGATATTGATTATGATCTTGAGAAATCTAATATCTCTACATTATTCCAAAAAAAGCGGTATTTTTAAACCTAATCTCTTCTATTAAAATGTCGAATGTTTAAAAGAAACCTTAACCCCAAACTATTGACCTAATTAGCTTATCAACATGGTCGCTAGTAACAACTACACCAATAAACATATAATATCTTATTTCTTATTATCATTATTATTTCATTGTTATTTACCTATATATTTATAAAATTAGTGCAATGTGTTAGGATTAAATAAATAATACATTTAACATTGAAACACAGATAACATGGTCATTAAAGGATTACATTAAATGTTATTCAATTTATTTATTTATTTATGTTTTAGGTTGCCTCATGACGACTAATTCTATGAAAAATATTTGATTGTATTTTACATAATACCACATTCCGGTAGGAATACATTTACCCTTGAATTTTTTTTTCTCTATCTGACTACGCTATTGACCTAGCAAGGTCTTTACAGCTTCACCGGACTACGTTTACCTCTGAAAATCTTTAAGTCAGTAGTAACAAAGTGACTAACAAAATATCATTATAATGTACATATAACTGCGATACATTTAATGTATAACTAGTTGACTTCCGCGACTTCGTCTGCCTCGTTTTTTTTTTCAACACTTCTCTATCAAGTGTAATCATTCATTCAATTATCATTATATTTCAACAGATTTACATAAAATCTTGACAAATTATATACCTAAACCTTCCTCCTGAATCACTCTATCTATAATATAAAGAAAATAGCAAGAAAATCGGCTCAGTAGTTTTGAGTTTGTCGCGAACAGACAGACAGACGCAGCAGAGGACTTTATTTTATAGTATGTAGTGATTACCTACTATCTGATACCCCCGTGTTTCGCAATACAGTAACTAGCTTTTACATAAAAAAATATTAAAGGGTCAATGAAGTATACAAAAAAGAATAACCAAAAAATTCTTCCGCGAAAAATTCCGCATCGAATGGTCTTAAGTCCTATGGCGATACTCAGTCAGGCGAGTCTCATATGAAATGTATTTTTTAACCGACGAAAAAAACGGAGGAGGTTCTCAATTCAACGCGTATCTTTTTTTTATGTATGATCACGCATAACTTTTTACAATATAGTCCGAGTTTAAATATTATTCTTTGATTTGAAAGAGTATAATACGCCAAAATTGGTCCCATATACATTTTTGACAAGAAAAAACAACCCCAAGGGTAGGAAAACAGGGGATGATTTATAATTCAGTCTCTGAGTTGTGTATTACAAATAACAAACTAAACACTAAACTAACTAAACACAAAAACTAAACTATTTTTTCTTTAATTTTGAACATGAACTATATCACCTTGATTTATTTCACCAATAAATAAGAAATCATGCAAAGAAGGGTTAAACATGTAGTAATTGGTAGATTAAAATCATTTAGGTATACTTAAATTACTTTAAGAACTTAGTTATTAAGATTAATAAAGTAAAAGGTTTATTATTTTTTGCTTTTCAGTTTTTTCGACTATTTTTTTTTTTAAGTTTTCATATCCTATACCTACACCTATATATAATAACCTAAGCAACGAAAACACGTAGTGAAATTTAATATCATTAATTATATAGAGAAACTGCAATTAAAAACCCGTCATACCAAATAGGAAATTATATATAGTTAATACAATGAAAAGAACCCGTAAAAATGAATTCCGGGAACATGTGTAGTACAATGCACTTCTCATGTCGCATAGTTAGAATAATCAGACGTCTAGACGTATCGTATGTGGCGATAATTGAGTGATACTACAATGGTTTAATTGCGCAATATTTTTGTGACGTATTACTACGAGTGACAAGCATTATTGTAAAGATAAAAATCGTTTGGTGGTGATACCATATCTTTAGATGAACAATATTGGAAATAAATATTCGGAACTCTAAATATTATTAACCGAAATTTGTTTTTCTTTACTGTAGGTACAAAAATTATATGTACTTATTTTAGCCTATCTGAGAGATTAGATAGAATGATCACATGTTCGACGTTTTTTGCTATTACTGTTTATCAATACTCGCACAGTTTTTGTTACTGTAACCGGGGAATATAGGACAGAGAGTATCTAGTTTTAATATACAACAAAGCATTTCGTCACCGTATTCTTACTAACGCCACCTGTAGAATTATAGGGAAACTAGGATTTAAAAGGAAACGTGCTAGCGTTCTTGACTACTGGTAAAATTTTTATCATGAAAAAATTAAAAAAAATTATAAAAATAAGTTAAAGATTAATAATACGTACAACACTACTAAATACGTTAATAAACACCGAATTACTTTAATAAATTACAACAATAAATATTGAAATCTGTGATATCACAATTAGAAATTATTTACCCCCATTTCAAGAATAATTTTGTTCTCGAAAATAATCTTCTATATGTAGCCTCTATTTTTTTGTAGATGGTAGACTCACGTTGAAGCTATAACTAGTTTCAGCATGAATGGGTCCGCTCACCTGGGGTAGTACCACCCTCTCACAGATACTGACGTGAAGTAACAGTGCATGCATTGTTGCGTTTTGTTCGGTTAATGAGAGCGCTGGAGACCGACCTAGCCCTTCCCCTCTTCCCTTACACCCTTCCCCATCCCTCTAAACACACGCTGACAACGTACTTGCAACACCTCTGGTGTTGCTAGTGTCTATGGATGGTGGTGATCACTTAACATTAGATGACCCGCCTGTGCGTAGGCCTGCTACATGACATAAAAAAAACTTAAAGATTATCAAGTTGTTAATATACAAAATTACCAATGATTTTTCGGAGGCGACATAACCACAAAACGGCACCGCAGTGTCTGTCTGTTTCACAAGTCTGACTTAACTCAACTGAACCAAGACGGGAAAATTGAGAAAAATAAATCGGTTATACATTCATTAAAACATATTATTTCAGCGAAGTGATATAAATTACGTTCTCTAATTCGACAAACTGTAGGCGATAGAGTATTAATAGAACCATTTGGAATCCTGAGTAGCCTTAATCCGTTTAATAAATATCGTATAACGAAGCCGAAGTGCCGGTAAATAATTCGACTGAAACCTTATCTTGAATATTGATGAAAGTACTGTATATAAATATAACCAAGGTCTTTATCGCAAATCTAACCCACATTGAAAGTAAATTAATGTTACTTTTAATCCGTATATATATTGTTAAACATAGAACTGTGGACTTTAATTAAAAAAAAATAGAAATTCTACGGAATTAATAATAAATACAATAATTAAGAGTAATCTCGCGTCATGTTTATTTCTAAAAACGATTAGTACCTGGACGACCGAGCATAGATCGGTTTAAAAAAAAAATTAATTAAAATAAAATGATAGGTTTGCCTCACAAAATTAGCATTTCTTTACCAAAAAATAAAATAAAAAAGATATTTCTTTTGCTGTCACTCGGATTCGAACTGGGATTAGACGGATTTTTGAAGCACCCGATTTCCATCTAAGATATTTCTGTTTAGACAGCGGTGGCGAAATATCCTTTATACTCTAGCTATATTTTTTCATTACCTGAAAACTTATTTAAAAAGTATTCTATAAATAAAATCAAGCTAGATCAGTTTATTGTCCCCGAAACTACCTATATACTAAGTTTCACGGAAATAGATGACGCCGTTTCCGAGATCCTGAATATATAAAAATATACAAGAATTGCTCGTTTAAAGGTATCCGATAGATAGATAGATAGATACATAGATTTTATAACAAAACGAGCAGTTTGGTTTTGTTACATGTAACCTCTTTAGACTTAAAATATTGAAGTTGATTTTTCTCCTTGATTCAATATATCTTTAAAATATATTAAAGAGGAAAAAAGTTAGATATTAGTCATCATTTTGTATTAGGATAGATTTGTATTACTAGACTGCCATAGCAATAATCATTAAAACTTATTTGGACAACAAATCCACAAAGAAATGTTGGTCATATGTCCTACATGGTATTCTAATTTTCTATTCTAGTGTAGTGTAAACATTTTGACCATACTTAATCTATTCTCGATTGAATACCGAAAGCGTGTGTATTACAGTGTCCGCATTGAAACCTTAGAAATGATCGATATAATAACCACGTTCGCGGTTGAACAAATTGTTACAATATCCGGCGATATCAAGGAAGCTAATGAACTGGCTTTGTTAGAACTATGCGTATAATAGTTTTTATAGTATAACATTTCTGAGCATATATAGATAACTTTCTTATACTTTTTTTTAAATGAGAATGTGATCCAAGATAGAAAATATGTTAATCCTAGAGGAGAGACACTGCCGGAACAGACTTGTAGGTGCTTAACGACATATAATCACTTTAAGAATGATAAATAGCTAAGCTCGCTTAGAAATCGCGCTAACATTTTGCTATTCTATCATCACGAAATAGTGTTCCTTCACAGAAGCTACGGTTCATTTTTTGAAGTTGTATGGTACTTCTTTTGGCTCGTTAGGGAAGAATAATGAGAGTAAATTTTTACGATGCGCGCGCACACCGTCACGAAAAACCGACACCCTGAAATTAGATATAGTCAACATTTTGTTTCTTTGTATTTGTTGTTTGTATTTCTTTGTATTAAAACTTTCTATGTATCAAATACCATTTTTAAGCCAAAGAAGTATAACTTCCGCTTTACTCAAATTTAGAGATTTTATTTGTATTACTTCTAATGTAATCTTTTAAGCACGATTATCAATTATATGAGTTTGCTTTTGGATCTATGACTCATGCTGATATGTATCGGTAGAAATTTGTTCCGCTTTATGCTATTTCACAATACAAGATAATTCATATTCTCTTCTTGATAAAAGCAGGAATTGAAATACATGCTTCATACAGTTCAATCGATTCTTATCATTCCATTTAAAATTGAGGAGTTTTTTTACTCTAGCCTTTATAGTGCGGTATCTTTATGGTTATCTAATTGTAGCCCTCGATAGGTTAGGCCAAAATTAGTTCGAAAAATTTGTTCAAACTTACCTGTCAAGTAATGTTTCTTCGTTACTATACAATAAATGAATAAATAATAGAAGCCTGCCGTTGGTTGAGCATCACTTAAAAACTACTGGATATATTTTGTTACTTTTTTACTTCTTCTACACTTGGACGTTATCTAAAAAAAAAACATAATAGCTTCATTTAATACAAGCTTCTGCCCGCGATTTCGTTCCCGTGGAATAGTTACTATGAGCTAACTAACACTCAGTGGAAGCTCTAAAAAAGAAAAATACCCCGATCTTGAAACAATCTTCGTTGGTGCTCTGATTATATATGCTCCTATTGGTTTTAGCATACTGATATAAGCCTTTCTTGATAATTGAGCTCTCTATCACTGAAATAATTTTCCAAATCAGACAAGTAGTTTCTGAGATTACCCCCTACCGCACAAACTTTACCTCTTTATAATATTAGTATAGTTAAAGTTTAAAGAAAATACTATTTTTGTAAGGACCACGCGTTCAATGATCTGTGTTTTCCAGCAGTGGAGATGTGGGGTAAGCGGTGTGTTACTTATGTTTTTCCTCTCTATATAAAAATCATAGAGTCAAGATAATAAACGTAGTCGCGGGAATCAGCTAGTGCTTAATAATCTTAAATGTATAATATGCTATTTTATAATTGCTGGACTACAAAATCAACTTGTTTCCAATGTCAATATTTCAATTTGCGTTTGTAAATAAGAGGACCTATTATTATCGGTTATCGTTGTTATAGATCTGCGTTTTCTCGATAAGATATCAGCAGAAATATACTGACAATGTTATATAATTTTTCATCAGTCGCAAGATAAAGACGGAGATTGTGCAGTTTTTGTAAATTATTCAGTGTTCGAATTATATTACGATGAGATGACATTTTAAGAAAAACTTTAAGTTTAATGTCAATTTATAATAGGATAGTAAAGATGGCCTGGACAGCAATATATCCTCTCAGTTACGACATAACAATGAGCAGCCGAACGCTAGCATGTAAGTGAAAGCGAACGTGTTTTTTTAACTAAAATAAGTGCATGTTTTTTAACTGAAATAAATGATTAACATTATTTAAAAAAAATGAATCTATGTGTCTAAATATACATAATCTAAGACAAAAGTGTTCAGTACAATTATCTCCTCTATTTGTCAACAGATTTTTTTATTTAATAGCTATTGAGTAACTCTAGTGTTATTAGTATAAAAATCGTTTTATTTTGCAACTACCATTATAGATCGACGTTTTCATTCATAAGACTCTATTCGTCGTACTTCACGATTCTTACTAATCGACAATATTTGTACAATACTCAATACAGATAACAATGTCTGTATTACATAAAAACGTATAGAAAAAAGTTAGTACCTCTTATAATGGTCGAATTTGGAACAATTGACGACCACTACTGTGTACAAAAACGGAGGTTGATATCACTAAGACCGATATTTTATTTTATTGTTATTAAGTATTATATTATGATATAATATACACAATGTTGCGGAGAATTGTTTGTCTTATACAAATCAGACTGATTTCCACAATAGTCATATTCTATACGAGCGTACCCGGTGGACGTTAACCTGCCTCCATGATAAAAAAATCCTAAAAGACAACCGCAGTGCCGCCTACCGGGTTAACCGGGTACAATTGTGAATTTAAACCATTCTTGGATCCACCTGACACACAAAAAAAGTCATCAAAATTTATTCAGGCGTTTAAAAGAAGTTATATATATAAAGATAACCTGTATCTATTATGTGATGTGATGTGTGACATATTACTTATCTAAGAAAACAATATTTTGTGACAATATACATTGAATTCGTTTATTAATAAAAACTGTCGCATATCAAGAAATTTTACATTGTAATAGAAATTCGTTCTACTATTTTGCTCATATTGTAAATATCAGTTTTTTATTCGTACTATGAATGTCAATATAAAACTAATATTTAAATCTTCAATACATAAATCAAAACTTTTTGCAAAAATAAGACTTACTAATTTACATTGTTATCTGTAATTACAATGAAGATATTCTACACATTTTCTTTAGTTTCGATTAATTGTTACGTAATATTTATTATTGTATGTACCTACAGAAATAAAATCAATCTGAAACAACACTAGAGATAAAATATCAACATGAATAACAAGATATTATCTCAAATACTTTTATAAAACGTAATTTGGATAAAGTATAGGAGGCAACAGTACAATCACATTCCACTAGTATAGAATACACTTAATATATTTTTTATTGATGAAAGTGACTAAATGAAATAAAAACAGAAATATTTTCATCTAATTTCGGCTGATCGGCGCGACTTCATTTACTTCAACTGTTTTATTCATTAGAAATTTTAATTTATACCTTATTTTTATGTACAGAGTAAAAACATAAATACTATAAAGCTTGCCTCACTTCTACTTGGTAAGAAAACACACATACACTGTATACGCGTAGTACTTAATGTTTGTTAGTTTTTATGTTTACTTAAATCTTGCAAGCCGAATTAAAACCAGTTACTTTGCAATTTTCTATGTTTATTAAGTCCTGATGACAATAAACGAAAATGAAATAAAAATGGCGAATTTCCAAATGGCTGCCATACACATTAAGATAACATTTGATTAAGCTTTATAGCACATTTGTATAAAAGCTGGTTTTTAAAAATATTTTTAAAAATTAGTATATTTTATAGCTCTTAAAAGTAAAACAGAAAAAAGTCCAAAACTTTTTTTTTACTTTATTTTTGGCAACTAAGTTTTCAAATTATTACTGCTATTGTCGTGTAGTTAATAATACTACAAGCGTCATGTGATTATTTCAATATTTCAATACTCTATGTAGGTACCTACTCAAAATGTATTATCTAAACTTACTCAGGTCAGTACTGATAACCAGCGATAAAATTGTAATGGATTTTGCTAGTTATTTAACAATCGTTTTTTTTTTTGTATTTTATGAGTGTATCTTAAGTGCACTTAAAAGATATCGTTATTATTTGTTTAATATCATTGTTAAACAAATAATACTCGTGAAAAAAACGTATGACACATTTTCTTATGTTATCAGTTCTGCAGTTTACTTGATAGAACACTATCATCATGCAATATTATCATCTCCGCTTAGTTATACATGTAAATCACTAATTATTATTCATAATAGTACTATTATAAATGCTTTACTCGTAACAAAATTAGAAATCAAAAATATTTTCTTCAGTTGAAACCGCGAGGAATACCTATAAACATTAAAGTAATATTACTGTTTCCACAAACTCCCAGTCATCGAGGAAAGACTGACAGAAATTTGACCTAGTTTTTTAACTGCAAGTTATGTTTATGTTAATTAATTATACACTCAACAAGTAATCCTCCTTTAACATCAAACCAAATTGTGGTCAAATGCGTATAACACATATGTACAAGACCTTTAAAGTCTAAACATACTAGTTAATTTTTAGTATACAGAATGTCATTTCCAGACGACACCATCATTGATGTAATAATCGACCATGGTTGTTTAATAGTAAAACCAGCTTGATATGGTGCTTGAACTTATTATCTAGCAAATCAGCAGTGTTTTGGAAACTTTTCTAGTAGGTACTTAGCACTATGTCATGTTTGTACGGTCCACCAATTACGCTAGTTTATATGCAAAATTAAATAATGATACACGTTAGGCGCCTTGAAAACCTAATTAACATTCAGTTAACCTTCGAATAATCTATGCGTAAGGATCATAGTAAACTATGACAGTCATGATTTTACGGGTTCTGTAGGCACGTGATCGTACAGGCGTCACTCGACATCACGTTACGAACTTGACCTACTCTCCCGAGAGACTATTGTCTTCTCGTTTAGCCTCGATGAAACGACGAACCGATTATTGACGACTGAATTCTCTTGATGTATCCTCCTTGGGAACCTCGGAAAACGATTGTTCTCGCTGACCTTAATATTTTCACTACGAGATAGTGAAGTGGCAAATAACGTAAATTGCGTGTCATCTAATCGTGCACTTTCCCAGCTTTCATTTTGATCATCGCTTCGTGAATACAAAATCCAGTTATAATAGTTATATATGTGTATACCGCTGACCTAGTATACTACATGAGATGTGATTTTCTCGTTTTAAAGATCCCATAACGTTCAATAGAATCTTTTAAAATTATTTCTTAGCGAAACTAAATAGTGTAGTCAAAACATCTATAGCGTAAAAACTCAATGTGTTGAGACTCATTAATTATTATAATATTTAAAAGTTTGAAGGTTATACATATCAATGTGATGTCTTTTATTTATTTCTTCGTTAATAAAACTCGTTCTTAATGACAGTATTAAATTTTACAAGAGTATAAGTAAACATCTTTAACGTCCTATTAAATCACAATATTAATGGTTGCGTTTAAAAGATTAAAATATGGTCTACAATTATTTACTCAGGTTGAAATTGTAATTCCATGTTTTGTTAAAAAGTAGCTATTATTCGTATTATTAATTTACTGCTTATCCAGTTTCATACTCTGTGGGGATTATCGTAAATCAAATTACATTATGGCACATACCCACACCTGAAAATTAATAAATTTATAATTTATTATTAAAATAATTTCGAAAGTGATTCATCGTGCTTAACACGAGCGATCGTGTGTCTGTCAATTTTCTTTTCTCCTAAAAACGAACTGATTTAAGATAAACAACACTAATTCGTAACTGTCTATATGTAGTTGACGTACTGTATTTTTTATCTGAATTATTCATATCTACTTATTACAGTTCACTTTTCTAAGAAATATAAATATGTTTACTTAAATTAATTTCAACTTTGATGTTTACTAGTACATTTTAAGACAATATATGCAAACAAAAACGTACGAAAAACAGAATTCAGTTGTTCCATTGTTGTATTATAAACGTGTGCATTAAGAATGAATAATTCAATACTAAGGGTGAATAATTTGTATCTTTGATTCTTATTCTTGGTAAAAAATGAGTAAAAAGCACGTTACATTTTTCATTTATCCTTATTCTCTAAGGTATTTATCCAAATTTAATATTTAGTCTTTATTAGTTCCTTGATGAATTCTAAATATTAATTACGCTTAAAAATTTAAAATGTATCACCCGATTTGCTATTGCTAAGAGCTATGGAACGTCTAAAAGTTTCTTTTTCTATTCATTCCAGGCATGTCGTTGGACGCAGGCAGACAGTCGCAAAGACCATACAGATATGGCATGGTGTTGCTGTGCGCTGGTGCACTTATCAACTGGTTGGGCCTGGCAGAAGATTACGCAGAGCCGGTGAGATACGTCGGCGTCGCGTGCATCGTGGCCGGGGCCTTACTCATATGTGCAGCAATGTGCTGCTGGCTACAGTCACCAGCGAGACAGCCACAAAACGAACGCGCCTCACCTGACACGCATCAAGTAAGTTTATAATATAGTGTCTATCTTTACATCGCGAAGTCTGACTTGACTCAGGCTTATAAATAACTAATACAAGATGCAATGATTTTTATAATCTGTATATACTGTAGAGATTAAACAATACCATTTAGTTTACAAAAAAAATGCAATAAGTAATCGTACAATATAAGTCTACTAATTCAGGGAAGTACATTTGGTACTATTATTATCAATCAAATCTGATAAAATTGCTGGCACATATTATTTTAAGAATAAAACAACGTCTCACATATTGAGAACAAACCTCGTTTCTAATTAAATCTCTTTCGAATCTAAGGTTATCTAGATATCGCAATACGAGTATCGAAATAGCAATCGCAATAGATCTGAGAATTTATACTAGAACTTTATATTAACTGTGCATTAACAAACAAACCTTCCATTAGGGTTTATCTATTTGCGGTAATAATATTTACCTGGACGATTAGATATTAAAAGGACGCTAGGTCGTCGCCGCGTACTGTGTAACCCTAGTTTTTTTTTTGCCGAACTGACTACGCTATTGACCTAGCAAGGTTTTAACAGCCGAACTACTAGCACGAGTGGCCGATAAAAACAGTTTGAATCTTATGTTAAACAGATAGGGTTGCAAATGTTTTTTTCAGTATCTCGTTAATAGTGCAAAGTTCGTGTTTCGCGTCACCACGCCAAGAAACAAGTTTACTCTCGACTATAAATGTTTCACATCAATAATAGATGTTATTTTTTCAATTTCAGATTGATGATCCCATTCATGTAATATCGATGCCTGATGAGGAAACAATGCAGCAAAAGCCTCCTGACTACGACACTGTGGCGGGCGCACCGCCAACCTATGACGACGCTATCAAGCTGAACCCTGCAAGGTTGCTCCCAGCTGGTAGCAGCGCGCGGCACGACCCCGCGCCGACGACACGCACTTCTCAACTCACAGAAGTAGCCATTATACCTGGCCAACCGGACAATACCGCAACACCAACGTCAGCGACGACCATCGCCCCCGTCCATCACTCGCAAGTTCCCAAAACCCCCCCTCCACCATACAATCCGACGCACACCATCAGATGAAAAGTCTGCCGTATCTTGTCACTTTAAATCGACTGCTGTTCGTGTTATGAGACTTGTTAGTTAGTCTGTTATCAGGTGTGTGATAATGCAACCGGTATTATTTTTAATGTACGTACATATCCATGAAACGATTGTTTTTATTTATGATAATTAGTTTTCGAAAGCGTTACGTACTTATGTGATAATAGAAGTTGTTAATTACTTATTATTTACTATGTATATAATTAGTTAAACATTATATCATATTTGTTATACATGTTTAGTTTATTAAGCAAAATAAAATCTCTTCCATTATAATCTTCGTAAATGTATTTTTAAAATTTGTAAACTGAGCACATATGTAGTTCCAAATGAATAAACTACAAGTAGTGTTAACATGTCGTCAGTAAAGGTCGACCGCGATGAAATAGCAAAGTTCTGCACAGCTATCTACATATACACAGGTGTTCACTTGTATGTCACTCCTATGACCATGTCTTTAGCACCTTGTGAATTAATACATCAATAATATTTATTTAAACATAAATAACACACGCATACTACTCGACCCTGTTATCAATCAAGGCGTACTACTATCACTTTGGTAGAGATCGAGGGCGTTTTTTGATGAATTTATTAGATTCCTGTGTTCAATTAAAAGCATATCATTGTACTATACATATAGAATACATCTATATATATTGTGATATTTTATTGAAACTTGTTATAATGTTTTCAATAAACTATCATATTTGTAGATTAGTTATCTGATTATCTACACTGTTTTGAAATTTGCGTATTCTAGTCCTGAAAATAACCAAGTCAATAAACATGTTTACTTAATTCATATTGCTTTAAATACAGGCATGCGTACATAGTAATTTTTTTTTGTTTTGTACATATTTTGACTGCACAGCTTAAAAGTGACTAACAAACTAATTTTCCGTATATTAAGTCTTTCAAAAAATGTATCAAGTTCTTTCAGAATTTTAAAAGTATCGTAAGGTGTAATTAAATAATATTTTGAACTGTAAACTGCAGTTGGTTTGAAGTGCAATAAATCCATAAAACATAGTTAGTGTCCTCAAAACTAACTCTTGGTAGAATTAATGAACATTAAACATGATGGGTAAACTAGACTTAGGTAGTCACTTGAATAAACAGAGTGAAAAAGAAATGAAAGATAACCTAACACAATAATCACCCTATAGAGCTTTGGAACATAAATGGGACCAATAAATATGTACCTAACGTAATTTGAATATTTATTTGTGCTTATTCTGCTAATTAGAACCGCGTGCCTGCAATTTTTTTTAAGAATTATACAATGCTGAAGTTGTGCATTTATTATTTGTACATTGTACAAAGTCTCGTATAATAAAAGTGTACATAAGTAATAAATGCTGTTGAGAGAATATGTTTTGTTTTATTTTTAGAAAGATTATCTTTCCATATTTCAATAGAAATGAACAATGATACTATAACTAAATACCTGTAGATACGTACATGATATTTTGACATAACAAATGGCATGATAACGCACACATACATAAATTAATACTGTAACGCCACACTATCTTTAGGTGTGTAGTAGTAAGATGGCATATTCTCAATAGCGGTGGTGAAAGAGAAATAGTATGATGCTTATATATGGGCGGATTGACGGGGCAGCCGTCAAAAATAAGCAGGCCAGCCAAGTTATAACAAGGCGCTGTCGAGGCGTTTATGACGTCACTACAGCTTTTTAGATATATCATTGGAAACGAATGAACACATTCAAATTAGACCACCGATAGATGAAATAAACTTTTTATATATAATATGTAATGAGATCTGAAAAAAATACTATAAATAATGGCATCGTCATTCGAATTCAGAGCTCTGCGAAGCAGTTTGTATGCACGTAAATATAACCACTTAAATAACAGTCACAGTCGATTGCACCTGCGAAAACACGCTAAAACAACATATAAGTATAACAATAACAAATTGCATATTTGCCTCCCAAAATACAACACTCTCATTCATAAACATATATCCATAACTCGACCAACCGCTCAGTTTTTCATACCTAATTCAATTTTAAATCATACTCAATGAAAATAAATGATAAAATTATGTAAACTGAACATAACATTTTGATGTTACAATAAAAGAATATCGGCGTATTCCGTAATCGATTTTGTGTCTTAATCAGAATTTGAATACTGCAATTCTGTAAATTACATTTGTAAAAATAGGTAAGTACTTGTTTTCATATGTTACTGTGAGTGAAACTGTACATAACTCTGAGATACAATGTCGACGAAATAATGCCGGAGGACGTGGATAGTCTCCACGAAAAGGGCAAGCCAAGACTGACGAATGAATGTAAGCAAGAATGTGGGGAATGTACTGAAAACAATTGAATGTCGAAATCAAATCGGTATAATGGAATCGTTCACTCGCGTGGCTTTGGCACAGACTGTGCTCGTGCTGTGCTCCACCGCAAAGATAATATAAAGAGATCAACGCACGCGCCACACCGCACCGTACCTTTTCCTTATACCATCCTTTTATATACTTATTCCATGTTAGCGCCTACAATGTTGCGATTATAAGAGCACAGATAATTAGTTTAACAATAAGATATTGATCACTGTTTATATTAAAAAATATGTTTGTGAATTCATAAATATAAATGGATAGATTTATAGATAAGCTTATATATATATAAATAAATAGGTATATTGTCTGATGGAATCCTTTATAGAAACGAGACTCTGCAAGTACAGTCTTTACATAGATTAGACTTTTATTAGATAATCGCCCATATAATCATATAATGCCATTACCTACATGGATATTACCTGTTTCTTTACTGCAGGATATAGTCGGTCTAATCATGAATTTCGAAAGTAGATAATATATTATTTAGCTCCTTCCATATTTTAAGTGTTTTTTTTATATCATAGAAGGAAAAAGAATAGGCGGGTCACCTGATGTTAAGTGATCATCACCGTCCATAAACAATTGCACCATCAGGAAAGTCGTAAATACGTTGCCAACCTGTGTTTAGGGGAAGGGGGAGAGGGGCGGAGAGGAGAGGAAAGGTAAGAGAGCCTCCGGTGCTTTTACTGACCGAACGAAACTCAACAATGCAACCACTGTTACTATACAAAAAGTTTAGGCAACATACTTATTTAGAACATTTCATTACATGAAGTTTTTGTAAATACACACCATTATTTATCATTTATTTATTTACATAGTGTTGCAGGTATACACACCTATACTCTGTAAATCAAGTATTTACACATGAAACAAAACGATATACATATATAACCCTTAAAACTAAATAAATACATCTATTTATTCTAGACGCTCACAGAAAATCAGAAATGCATCACACAATTCGACCCACTGACCGTCAAAATGTCGACTAGTGGGAACTGTACTAAAACTTCATCAAGACATCGAAGCATCTCAATGAGAGGTGAACTTAGATATGCTACAGTACGACATGCCGGTATCCTAAATAAATCCTGCCGACTGCAGCTATATAATTAATCGGTAGATATAGTCGAGATAATCTATTGCAGATACAAGTTCTATGCAATCAGAGCTACCTTTTACGATCATAGCACCTTTGAATATACTTTTACGCCTGCAAGCAAGCGATATAAAAAGTTGGGTGTAAGAACGGATAGTAACCGTATTTTATATATATTATACCATATGTATTTTGTTTACTGTTGTGACGCTACGATGTCGTCGGTTTCTTTTTATTTTATGCCAGGTTTATCAACATTGATGTGTGGATATAAACAACTAAAATGTAGAATATACCTAAAAAATAAGAGCCAGTAAAGCACGGAACAAAACAATTTTACAAGAGCGTAAAAACCTACACTAAATAGCACCAAAATACTTTGTAACCTAAAACCACAGGTAAATGAAAGTGCAGCAGGCTATTTAATTTTTATTTAAACCAGTCCGGTATCGACGAAATTTTAAAAATGAGAGTAACACTAAAAACATTTTGAATAAAATCAGTACATTCTGTTGTTACTACTTTTACAGACTAAATCTTTATATAAATTTCTTCTGTACGTGTGTATGTCACTGAACTTCTCCTAAGGGGCTGGACCGATTTGATGAAATTTTGTATGCATGTGTTCTAGTGGATCCGAGAATGACTTAGATTCTCAATTGGACCCGGTATGTGTAGCTGCGGTTAAATTAAACTTTTTTTCTCGAACTGACTACGCTACTGACCTACCATGGTCTTAACACCTCCACCGGACTACCTTTAAATTTAAGGTATTCTTATTATCAAGACAGGACGAGTCTTATATATTTACGCACTATTTTAAGTGTAATTCCAAGTAACTAGATTAAGTCTAATACTAATATTATGTACTGATTGTATATACGTATAATAGTTCAAATCAAAAGTGCCGTTTTTATGCATTTCTACTTTAATGTTAATATGCTTTTGTTAATAGGGAAGTATTAATATATATTATATGGTATATATAATGATATTCAAAGTCAAATATGCATCTCAAAAAGCATTTAGAGTTTTTATTTGTATTCTGTAATTTGTATTTTTGTCATGAATTCATAAATAAAATAGAAATAAATTGCAAGTACACTTAATTTATTTCAGGAAACGTATGTATGAAATTATAATATTGTGCCCATATCAAAGGCGTGCACGCAGCTGGTAGGTAGGGTAGCTAATCTCTCCTTCCAAACAAGTGTTCAGCAAGAAAGTAATTTAAACAACATTGCTCTTATAATTAATTAGAATGTGTATGAAAAAGAGACAGTAAGTATATGCACTCCATTATATGCGTTTGTGTGTTATTATTGGCTTCCGGCTTATGCATTAGAATTAAAACGAACTCCCGAAGCTAATACGTAATCGAGAGAATCTGTGTCAGTTTGAACGTGAGTGTCTCTTGCATTCAATTTCAAAAGACGCAGATTGCTGATCTCGCACCAATAGTGTCTCACATATATAGTGTCTCTTATTTTTACTACATTTTTATTTTGTAGGTGGTAGAGCCCCGCTGAATCTATTTTTGGTTTCAGCATGAATGGGTCGGCTCCTCCAGGGTAGTACCACCCCTCTCACAGATAACCGACGTGAAATAACAGTGCTTGCATTGTTGTGTTTCGTTCGGTCAGGGAGAGAGCCGGAGGCCCACGTCCCTTCCTTTTTCCTTCTTTCTCTTTCCTTCCCCTCCCCCTTCTCCCATATACAGGCTGGCAACGCACTTGCGACGTCCCTGATGTCGCTAGTGTCTATGGACGGTGGTGATCACTTAACATCACGTGACCCACCAGTTCGTTTGCCTCCTTTGACATAAGAAAAAAAAAATAAGATGAGCTTCTAAACAGATCATATGATTGAAGCTAAGACTAATTGTTTTATTTTCAATTAACTTTCTAAAACGAAATCCTAATTTTATTTTGCGCGTGATAAGTGTTACTATAATCATTATAAGGACCTAAAATTCGTGAATTTAATTTTAGCCGGAACCACGCAAAAAAATTAACGGCGATATACGTTAAACAAAAACTAACGATTGGTAATATGATAGACAAAATAAAATGATTCAATAGATATAAATTAAACAATCAGTTCGAACTATGTATTTTAGAGTGATTAGGTACAAAGATCACAAAACTTCGATAAAATTATAAGTTTTTAACTGAGCTAAGGTAAGGTTTTTACCTAAATTAGGAACCGTCAGCCGAAATTTCATGATGCCGTGCCGCCTGGTCAGACATTCGATCAAAACCGACCAAACAACTTCGATCAGCCTCGCACCACAGCTGGTTCGCTCGAGTAGTTAAAAGTTTGGCTACCTTTATTCTTAACATTACAATAAATTTGTTCTATTTAGCCTTATATTGTATAATCAGGATATTGTACACAAGTGGAATAAAAGTAATAATAAAAAACAGAATCCTGAAATTTCCTAAAAACTGTGGAAAATTGTAACAAGTAATATAAAATTGTATACTTACAAGGAGAACATGTACAATTACAGAAATTCTCTTTCAAACCAATTGTAAGTACGACACGCATGCTAACTACAGTAACATGTAACGTTTATATCTTCAATTCTATACATATAATAAAAATGAAGTGTCTGTATGTAGTATTAAAATAAATTATTTATACTGACTGGGTATGATAGTACATAGGTACGCTACTGATAACAAAAATGCCATTTTTGATGAAAGTAAATCAACAAAATGACAAAAAAGGCAATATAATTTAAATTACATACAGTTATATAAATTTCAATTATATTTATTCTTGGAGTCCAGTACAATGCACGTCTTACGCACATGTTTACAGTAAGCAACATATTTTTGCTAATTTCATGCAGATGAAGTCGCGGGTAATAGATAGTCTAAAATAAAATTTCCATTCTAACTTTATTTTTGGCAATCAATATTTCAGATTATTACTGCCATTGTCGAGTAATCAATAATATTACAAGCGTCGTACGATCATTACAATATCAAGCGTCGTATCAATCAATATTCTAACAAGATGGTGGATCTCTTGTTAGAACCCTCCAGGGAGTTTTTGTGGCATCTCAGAATTTCATGGTCCGTGGTATTATTTTCCATTCACTTCACTTATGCACAATAAACTAACCATATTACATAAAACACCACCACCTTTACACAATATAGAGTCAAGAAACACAAGATTATGAATAAAATATAAAATCCACTACATGACAGACTGAAATCCCGCTAAAAACTCTCAAAATTTCCATTCTGCCCGTGAAAGTTTTGCGAAAATTGATTCAACCGTTTTGGAGATAGTACTGCGGACAAAGCGGTAACAAATAGCCTAAAATAAAATTGCCTAAGTTACTTCTTATAAGGTCAGATATATGCTAGTGAAAGTCCTGTGAAATTGGTTCAACAGTTTTGCAGATTGAACTGTGGATGAAGTCACGAGTAATAGCTAGTTGAAAATAAAATAGCCTAAATTACTTCTTATAAGATCAGCTATCTGACAGTGATAGTCCCGTGACTATCGAGCCAACGATTTTAGACATAGCTCTAGTAGACTAGTCTAAAATAAAGTAGCCTATGTCACCTGCTGTAATTTCAGCTATCTCTCAGTGAAATTCCCGTCAAAAATGATTCAGCTGTTTCGGATATTACCCGGAACAGACCGAAAAAAATTTAAAAATCACATTTTTGTCATCAATATCGAGTATACTTTCATTCGAGTCATTAAAAAATACATTTTGATATTACATACACGCACTTGATTTTTATTATATGTATAGATTTTTCTAGAACACTAAAAAGTTTGGCTTTACGGACGTATTAGTATATACATATTTATTTATATAAATCTGCACCCATACAGCGATAGAACAATATAATGTGAAACTACTTTTAAATACATTTTATGAGATAGGTTTTGGCTTTTTGCAATTTTTAATTAAAAAAAAATTATGAATTTAGGTCTGTTTACTTTTTTGGAACACAATATTGCCATCTGACAACACTGTAGGTTTTAACTGTCAAACATGAATAAATAGGTATTTGCCGACTATATAATAATTTTTGATTTTGTTACTTATATCATTGAATATATATAATTTGCAAGTGTTTTACTATTAAAAAAAAAAAAAAAAACATTCAAAGTATTTAAACAATACATGAAAAATATGCCAGTAGAATTAAATAGTCTTACAGAGGGATGGCTCGAACTGGAAAGTGATCCAGGACTGTTTACACTACTGTTAGAAGATTTTGGTGTAAAAGGTGTACAAGTTGAAGAGATTTATGATCTTCACAAACCTTTAGAAAGCCCTGTTTACGGTTTTATCTTCTTGTTTCGATGGATCGAAGAGCGCAGGTCGCGTAGGAAGTTCGTCGAACAAATTGAAAGTTTCGTACGTGATGAAGAAACAATTAATAATATATTCTTTGCGCAACAGATGGTACCGAACAGTTGCGCGACACACGCTTTACTATCAATATTGTTAAACTGTCCTAATCTTCATTTAGGAGAAACACTAAGTAGACTTAAGGCAAGTTTTAATATTTATAATTCAAAAACAACTGGAATCAAATATGAATCCAATTGTTTCATTATTTAGTTTATATAGATACAACTTTCGATTTTAAATTCTAATAATTTATAAAGTACATTAAATTCTAAAGCCTTCATTCCTAAAAGTTAACAAATTTGTAATATATAATGCATTTAATTATATAAAGATTTGAATTGCTAATATTCAATATTGCTTTGATAAAATATATACATATATTAATTTATTTCATACAATTATATATGTTATAGCATCATACATTAGGTATGAATCCAGAGAATAAAGGCTGGGCAATAGGCAATACACCAGAACTAGCTTGTGCACATAACTCCCATGCCATTCCGCAGGCTCGGAAAAAGACAGACAAAAATGCAGGAGTTTCTACTGGGCGCTTCACAGGTCTGTGACTACTATGCCTATATTTGTATACTGATTTGAAATGTATTTTTCACCCTTTCAAAATCTTGGAAATTAATTCTAAAATGTCAATTATGAGAATTATCTGAAA
>JACEII010000002.1:8856649-8880531 GCA_014332785.1 Antheraea mylitta
GATCAGCCTGTGCATATCCAGTACCGGGTGACTTTCGTCATTATGGCCGGCATGACAGCGGCGACCGACGATGGATAATCTGTCTCTCGGTGGTTGCCGATGTTTTTGGATTGTACTATGCTTAACATCAGGCATAGTGCAGTCACTATGTCGTGCTTCGATAAAAAAAAACACATACTTGGCACATTAACTGCTTATAGTTCTGAGTGACCTGACCATATTTGCAGGAATAAGTACCGTTTTTTCTGAGTAACGCTTTCGGGCTGAGGGCCTTTACATCTTCATGGTACTTTAGCCACAACCGAATGTATATTTCCTTCAAATGTCGCTCATATTCATATGAACTACAGGTCGTTCTGTGGTCAAGATGGATCCCTAATAAGGGGTAGCTTTTTTCTTCACTTGTTACTGATATTCTGTATTGTGTAGATACTGTAGATTTTCAAAGTAAAAAAAATATATTTCTGATGTTCTTTTTCTTGATAACACCAACGCGCTCATTAATAGCTACAAACATTGTACTTAACTATCTTCTATTTATATATAGTTATTCCGACAGTAGTCATGTACCGTTATACAAACATGCATTGCCTGGTTGATGACGTTCATCTGTTCGTAGTGTAAAGGCAAGATTTGTTTTCATTATAGAAATATGCCTATTCAATATACCTATTAATTTTTAAATAGCTTATTATCATTCTTACCGTAGATCTATCCTACATCAACCACAGCACTGGTAAAAAGCAACGAAGCGTATATACTAGTTTGCAGCGAACCAGCTCCTGATCAACCATATAAATTGAGAAAATTGTTGCTTTCGCATTCAGAGTTGAATGCATTATTGTGTAGCATCATAAGCGAAGTGCAGCTGTGCCAACAAGCACTCAACGACGAGAATGACAAGCGAGATATGTATAAGGTGTGATAATTTTATTATATTATTATACTTCGTCCGTGTGTAATATTTGCTTTGGGCTAACGCTAACACGCAGCGGGAGCTCTCAAGAGGAAACAAAACCCCGATTTTTAAACATTCTTCACTGGTGCTCCGCTCCTATTGGTCTTAGGTGATATATAGCCTGTAACCATTCTCGATAAATGAGCTATAGAACAACTCACAAACTTTACCTCTCTATAATATTATTATTAGTATAGAATATTATCGCCAAATATATGGAAAAAAAACAGATACCAGGCGAGGTTTCTGTGTAGTAAAACATATGTGAGACTTCACTTACCGAGAATATTGAAACAATAGTAGTAAATACTATAATTATCCTTATATAGTATAAAAGAAAGTCCCCTACCACGTCTGTCTGTTTGTGATGAACTCTAAAACTACTGAACGGATTTTCAGCCTGCTTTCACCAGCAGATAAAGTTGTTCACGGGAACATTTAGGTATATAATTTTTCTAAGTTTTTTTTATTACCAGAGCTGGACAGCGTACCCTACATAACTATCTATATAGTGTTTTTCTAATGTCTTTTATTAGTTAATGCTTCTTTTTGATATATCATAGGTATTAGCATTTGACGACAATCTTGCTTCATGTTAAATATTCAATGCTCTCAAGTTCAACTGCCAGAATACACATAAATTCTTGCGAAGTGATTAGTTAACATTACTGCATCTGAAACTACGTTTTTAGATAGTAATGTCATTAAAATTATCTTATGATACTCTCAGCATCTAAGAAAGATTTAAAAATATATATTAAGAGCAAAATTTTGTAACGAGTCTGATGAATTTGTCATAAAGGTAAAAAAGAACCTCAATATTTTTAATAGCTTCTTTGAATAACTTCTGGAGGAGACTAAGTATTATTTATTTTTTGTAGAACCGTTTTATTTTTTCGGCCGTAAGAGGTAAATAAATCTTTCAGAAAGTACAAAGTTATTGTACAAAGTTGAAGAAAAGTTTTATACTAATCAAATGAGTAAGGCAAAAATTATATAAAGCACCCCTTAATGAAATTAGGAGCAACCATTTTAGATCTTTAAAATATAGTAGATTTTTCAGTTACTTGTTTAATAGATATCGAATTTACAATTGACTTTTTATTATTTTGTGCTTGAATTTCTTAGAATGGTCCAAGTTTTTTTTTTTTGTTTTTACATGATCTTTATAGAAAAAAATATTAAACATTTTTTCACATTTTTTATAACGATTTTTAAATTTTAAACTCTAGATCAATCTTTAAAAACTCACTTTTCGATTTTTATTTATTTGAAACTTCTAGTATTCTATTAGAGATGCGATTAATTTTCGATTTTTAAAATTTGAAATCCAGCAAATTTGACTTTATACAACTAAATTATAAATTGTGATAATTAAATATGATACAAACAGGTGGACGATTGTCGACGGACGCATAATTACGACGAATTCATTTGCACGTTCCTATCGATGTTGACGGAACGCGGGGCTTTAGCCGAACTGGTCGCAGCACAACTGGAGCGAGGCCGGTCGCCGCGCGTACGACGCAGGAGACCTAGACCTAGACCCAGGACGAGACCGAGGCCGAGGCCAAGAACCAGAAAGTAAAAAATCTTCAAGACTGATCTCATTTCATTATATACTCGATATCTTGAATATTATATTATTAAACCTATGTTTATAACTCGGCTGCGCCGTATTTTTGCAAATTGTCTCTTATAGTCACTTAGGTTAATAATAGGCAATCAACTTCTCGGAATAAAATGTAATAAGCTGAATATTTGTATAAACTTTTATTATAGCGTTTTAAAGGTTGTCTCAAGTCACGTGCGAGTGACCTTAGGATATTCATGGTCAAAGGTCACGAGATTTTTTTTTATAATTCTTTTTCCTGTGAATGAAATTGTGTTTCTAATTTAAAGTACAATTATCTTTTTAAGAATATAAATTCTTTACGCGCTATATCAGAAACAGTTAATATTGTAAAAAACTATTTAAAATGAAAAAATCTTGACGAAAAAGATGTTTTGACACAAGTCTTATATAAATATGCTGCTTATTCCGTTTCATTCCACACCTCTCAAGATGACTGAACTATTACTAAATATTTTCCTTTATATTTTTACAATCATAACATACAATTTCTTATCGCCCTATAGTTATTACCATGTGTAAACTTGTAGTTATGTTAATCGTAACGGTTATTTATGTTTACTTGTTAAACAATGATTAAATAAAACAATTTTTAAAAACGATTCTTTTATTATTACCATACATACTACGAACAGAGCGCCGTATGTACATTGTAATTATATTGTTAAAGAAATGTAACAACAACAACTTGATGTTTGCTTAGGCACATAACATTATCAAACAACATTCTTAAATATTTAGCTAACTTGTGCACAATATAATGTGCTAATCACCGACGACATCGATACGCTTGCATTAGATATATTCACACGGATAAGGCAATTTTAATTAAGAGGGTACATGATTAAGTGTATCAATAATAATCAATTTATATTTTGGCAACACTACTAAGTGCCGTACGATTACCAAGTAAATATTAAGCAATCAGGGTATTCACATATATAATGTTATAACAGACGCGGATACGGAAACGTTTCTATTAACCACAACATTTTTATCTAGCGAATTTCCCCGATTTTTGGGTAACTTTTTCTTAATTGGCAACACTGGATCAAACTCGATAAGTAGTTCAAGTTATGAATAATAGTTTTGGTCAAGTCGTATTATGAACTAAAACCAAAACTAACATTGGCTAAACCAAATATCAGTTACTATTTAAAACAAAGTCTTATGCCAATAATGACCTCATTTTGAACGAAAAGTTCTGTATCCACGACTAGAGTATAACTAAACGCAGTATAATGATTATAACACTACCTATATAAGCCAACTTCTAAGGTATAACCAAATCTCTGATTTAAGGTAATTTCTTCTATAGCTACCTTGAATTGATTTCGTATTTACAAAATCGAAAAAAAAACAACCGCAAGAATATATTGGCTATTATACAAATAAATATTTGTTCTATGTGAGTTTAAATTAATTTAATGAATAAAAAATATTGAATTGAAACTAAAAAGAATACATAAAAGTTGACAATATATCTTACGTAAACAGGATAAAAATTAAATAATAAGTCAATACATCAACATGGTCAATAATAAAAGAATTAATAACAACTGCAATTTACAGAATTATACAAAGAAAATTAAAACAATACATGCATATGTTGCACTCTTATATTTTTTATTATTATTATTAAAATCAATCAATTATTATTTTGCATAAGAATCTATTTGTTTTTTCATAACACTTTACAATTATAAGTGGTATAATCTTTAGTCATAACAGTCCTAGAAGGAAATCGGTCGTAGTTTATAAAATTAATTATCATTCAAGCATCATCATTTCATCTCACAATTATTAAAATAAAACATATATTATGAAATTTTCTAAAATCAGTGAAGGAAATAGAGGATAGACAAAAGGCGATAATTCGACGATAAAAAGTTCTATATCACAGACTAACAAAAATATTACATAAATACTTAAATTCACTACATACATATATGGCACTAACAACTAAATAAATCACTAAATAATATTACAGGCAGTGATTTATCAATATACCCATTGGAGTTCATATCATTGCTTTTTTTTTCACAGGCAGTTAATCAATCTTCACACACTTAATTTGCGTCTAAAGAAATATGCTGATTCGAGACAATCAAATCCTGTTACATTTCAATCACAATATATATAACTGAATCACTACTACTACGTATTTTGTAACAATACGCATCTGTACTAATAAAAAACAAATACTCGACAACAACAATATATAATAAAATCATAATAATATGAAAGACAAATTGGCATTAGCACCAGTAATCATAACTCAGCGACACACGTCCGGTCTCAGCTTCACAACCAAAACTTATTGCTATTATCACTACTTCGAAATTGCACTACTTTGAAGTTTTTAAAATTAGGAATCCCCAAACGGAAGCGTAAACCGAAAAACCATCGCTCGTCCGCGTGTGCTTTGAGCGAAATACAGAAACACATGCGCACCGAACAAACTATTGCACGTAACGAGAATTCATTCAAAACTAAATCCTATTCGATCAAAACAAAAAAAAACTAAATATACTACAAACAAAGAACCTACACAAACTTTAGCACACTAATCACTACCGCATACATTCATAGATAAAGGAACAATACATCATCGGTTAATGAAAACAAGTCGGTACATATTCAAACCAACATGCACACCGTGAGACGACTTCAACTCTCCGATGTCTGCTGTGCCTCCTGCGGCTTCGGACCCTCGACATCCTTGCTGCTTCCTGCTTCTGGTACAATCCCCGTTATCGGCAAGTCTTTCAGCTGTCTTTTTTCTATCTCCGCTTTAAACTGCTCGATATCTTGCGAGCTGTTCCAAATTACAATTCATATAGAAAAATTTAAATACTTATATACAGAAATAAAACTATAGAGGTATGTCATTGCGAGCCATGATATTATAACTAAAAAGCTGTAGTAGATACAATATAAGCGCTTCAACAGTTAGGTAATAGTGTTAGGTTCTACAACAAAATCCTAAAATACATTACCTATTTGACGCATAGTGAGTTCAAGAACCATGTCAAACGGGCTTTAATATCTAAAGGCTATTACAGGGTAGATTAATATGTGAACGATTGTAACGTTTGGAAGTGACACTCCTCTCTATGCATCCACTAAAAACGTAACTATTTATGTTTTGTAAAAATATGCAATATGAACAGATTAACCAGACAGAGTTTCTTGCCGGTTCTTTTCGATAACTGGGTTGTTTCCCGAACCAATGGTAGCATTCATTTTCATAAGCGCCTTCTCAGGGCATTCTTCTGAGTGCCATGTTAAAACTTGGCTAGCTAGCTTATTTTTGACTTCTGCCCTGTCAATTCGTCCTATGTAAGCAACAATATTACTTTACATATGTGTGCGTTATCATCTTATTTGTTATTTCAAAATATCATGTAAGTAACGTATCCACAGTTTTCTTTGTTATATCATTGATTGTGAGGGCATCACTCAAAAACTACTGACTAGATTTCGATCATTTTTTTTAGTTATACTTCATAGAGCTTGATTTAATTTTAAAAAATCACAATACCTTTAATTAACATAAGTTTTCACAAACTATGATTTTATTTAAGCTCAATGCAACTGATGTGGTACGCATGCGCAACAGAACGAAAGTAAAGGTATAAACATTGTTTACAAAGAAATTTTGTAAGCAAAATATATTCTTGCTTCATTTTCTACATTTTTGTATGCTACTTATTTTTGTATACTACTTTTTTTTGTATGCCATTAACCCTTTGCCAATCAAACATTGACGTAATGCATAATGAGAGGATCGTATGTCTAATTGTTGATAATGGTAGTAATAATTTCCTTATCTCGTTTTTCTCACATAATATTTAAAATTAGTCTCTTCTATTTAATGTATTTTTTGTCTTGTAAAAACATGTTTGCTTTTAACATTCAGTATTATTTTTGACTGAAATGAATTTGTTGTAAATGTAGGAGATGTAAGAATGCGAATACAGAAATTTATTTTTTTAATTTCTATTCTTGAGACAATTACATTTGTGCACAAAAACCAAACTATGTTACGTAAAACACCGCCAACATTACACAATATAGAGTGAAAAAATACAAGATGATGAATAAAATATGGTAACGCCATCTATTATTTTTGTTATATATTATTTCTTCTTCCTTATTACGCATATTTTATCTATACTTTCGCACGCTATTTATTATCTATGTTTTATTTCAACCTCTTCCTCTCCAAAAGAACGGAACGCCAATCGCCACCTGCGCCGCTCATTCTCTTAAACGCTTGCAAGAACGCACGCAATCTCGCATAGAAAAATAACTTACATTTAGCTATTTACTGTCTTATCGGTGTATGAACATTATCGGGATTAGAGCCGCTTCTGACGTTCATGGAATACGTGGCAGAGATTGCAAAAAAAGAAATAAATAGAATAGGAGATTGGAAATTGCAAAAAAAAGAACGTTTTGAATGAAATAGCTATAAATAAATAAAGTCTCGGATAATTTCCGGAGGAAAAGTGGACTTAAAAAAAACACACAGTGGTATTCGAATTATATTTTGTGTTGTAATTGTGAAGGTCTCCCAGAATCAGCCAAGACCTGGTAAGTCCCGTTCAAAATCCTATCGCTAATAATATATATTTTTAACAATTTACACCAAAATATACAAATTGACTAGATGGAATTTCAAAATCCTGTGGCTGGAAGAAGTTGAGTGTAACGGTTACCTTATCTGGACAAAGAGTATCCCGTTGATGAGGTTGAGCATGTCGATGACGGAGGCCATCCCGGGCGGCTGGATCTGCAGCGGCGCGTGCGCGGCGTGCGGGAGGTGTGCGGCGGCCGCGCCCGCGCCCGCGCGACCGTACGCCTCCGCGAGCCGCTTCTGCACCACCACCGCCTGCTGCGTCAGCTGCCGCAAGCACTCCGACGACTCGCGGGTCTTCTCGTGCTTCTCGCCCAACTATTACAACAGTACATTATATTTAACTAAAAGCATGTAGATGCGTTCGTTACCTACTCTCACAGAAAACCGACGTGAAGTAACAGTGATTGCATTGTTGCGTTTCGTTCGGTCAGTGAGAGCGGCGGGGCCCAGCTCCCCTCACCGCTCCCTCTTTCCCTCCCCCTTATCCCTTCCCACAAACACAAGCTGGCAACGCACTTGCGACACCCCTGGTGTTGCAAGTGTCTATGGACGACGGCGATCACTTAACATCAGATGACGCGCTTTTTAGTTTGCTTCCTATATCATAAAAAAAACCCCAGAACACGGCGGCGTAATCTGTGGTTACGCGGGCATGGGACTAATCGCTCGGTGCCGTTATAACATCGAGAGGATCGGTAAAAATATTTCGCTGACATCTTATGTAATACGGAGCGTTCGGTACGGTCTCCTAATTTGCGGCGGATACCACTATCGGATTTGAGTGACTCTCGGCCAATTGAAATTAGTTTACGTGCGCGCAGACAGCCCGTATCTCCAGGTCCCTGTGGTCTGGCACCGGTCATTTGACGTAAGAATCGGTTTTAAAAAATCTGCAACTTTACTAAAGCATATAGCATAAATACCGAACGAGGCAATGGCGAAAGCGGGGTGGTAGGGTTTTACAGCCTGACTGGGTCACAACCATCATGTATATGGCGAAAAAGCCCGTAATAGTGATTCGCTTCTGCGGGTCGCGTTTTGGGATCAGCCTGTGCATATCCAGCTTTTTGCAGGTCGGCATGATAGTGGCGACCGGCGATGGATAGTGTGTCAATCGTCGGTCGCTATTATTTTTGGATTGCACTGTGCTTACCATCAGGCACAGTGCAGTCATTTTGCCGTGCTACAATAAAAAAAAAAGCATCGTTGTGAAGTAGTATAGTATACTAACGAGTTGTTTGTATATGGAGTAGGTCTCCTTCTCGTGTTGCAGCGCCGCGCGGAAGTCGCCGAGGCAGGAGAGAGTGCGTGCGAGCAGGTGTCGTGCGACCGCCGCCTTCAGCGAGCGCGGTCCGTGCGCGCCGCTCGTCACCGCGAGCGCGCGCTCCGCAAACCGCAACGACAGCTCGTACTCGCCCACCGCGTGCAGTATCAACGCTATATTACTCTACAGCACAACAAACACATCACCACCTTTTACCTTATACATGACCACTAGAACTCTACGAATATTACAATCCGATAACTTTAAATGAACAATTCTTGTATAGACTCACAAGACGCAATATTGAAGTGATTGCACGACGTTTGTAATATTATTGACTACGCGACAATGGCAGTAATAATCTGAAAGATTGATTGCCAAAAATAAAGTTAAAAAAAAAAAATCTCGTATATTTTTATATATTTAGAATCTCGGAAACAGAGTCAGCGATTACCGTGAAACTTAGTATGTAGGTGGTTTCGGGGACGATAAATCGATCTAGTTAATTTTCATTCATAGAAAACTTTTTTAACTGACTTTTCAGACAATGAAAAAATATAGCTAGAATATAAAGGTACATTTAGCCGCCGCTGTCAAAACAAAAATAGCTCAGATGGAAGTCGGCTGCTTCAAAAATCCGTTTAACCCCAGTTCGAATCCAAGTAACAGCAAAAGAGATATATATATATATATATATTTATGAAAAATGTTTTTTAAAAAACCAAGCCAGATTTGGTCGTCCAGGACCTTTAAATGGTTACATGGCTAATTTATATAAAACTACTATTGGTCCCAGTGTCCATTGTCTTGCTTTGATAATTTATAAAAATCTTAAAAGACAACCACAGCGCCACCTACCGGGTGCAATTGTAAATATAAACCATTCTCAAATCCACTGGGACACGCACACAAAATTTCATCAAAATCGGTCCAGCCGTTTAGGAGGAGGTCAGTGACATACCCACGTACAGAAGAAATTTATATATAAAGATAACCTTCTATACATGTAATACGAATGTAAACCTAAAGTGTCTGTACTTTTCCGATTTTCATGAAAAAAAAATTGTTGCAGGTGTCTAGGAATAAGTTTAAATACAGAATAAATTTAGTTTTTCTTTTTAGGCAAGGCAAATTCTTCCACGTTGCTACACAACACATTTTCTACTTTATTATCATAAATAAGACATAATATTAACACACTTTAGATGAGACTGTACTTACATCGAGCAGTGCCATTTCCGGATGATTTTCACCACAAACTAACATTGCTAGATAACGGGCGCGATACAGTAACTTGAGGGCTGTACTGACTTGGCCGTTCGCGAAGCAGTACAATGCCAAGTGAGACTGGAAACAAGAAAATAACGTTAGTACATTGAATATTAGATATATATGTTGGGGCAATGTTGAGGTGGCAGTAAAAGTAAAAGAAAAAATTAGGTAAAAATATCGCCATATAAAAATGTGAATAAGTGAGATAGGAAACAACAGTAAGGAGATTTTTATAGACAGAATTGACATTTAATTGTTCAATTACTATTGTATGCGAAGCCAGAGCGGACAGCTACTTATTTCTATACAAATCAAAATATTCGAATTGAGGTGATATTTTATTCGTATAACACAACTCACGTATTTGGTGATAGTGTAAGGATGATACTTAAGTCATATAACTTACGAATTCGGTGATAGTGTAGGGGTGATACTCGAGTCCTATAACATAACTTACGTATTCGGTGATAGTGTAGATGTGATACGGGAGTCATATAACATAACTTACGTATTGGGTGATAGTGTAGGTGTGATACGCGACTCATATAACTTACGAATTCGGTGATAATGTAGGTGATACGCGAGTCATATAACATAACTTACGAATTCAGTGATAATGTAGGTGTAATACGCGAGTCATATAACATAACTTACGTATTTGGTGCTAGTGTAGGTGTGATACGCGATTCATATAACATAACTTACGTATTCAGTGATAGTGTAGGGGTGATCAATGCCGTTAACTCTCTCGGACATGAGCACAGCTTTCTGTTGGTAGGCCATAGCGTCACGGTGCTCGCCGGTGACGTAGCACAGGCGCGCCACCATGCGGAGACACTGTGCGATCTCGCCGTGCATGGCGCCGTATACATTGTTCAATAGATTCAGTGCTTCAGCTATCAGCTCATGACCTTCAGACACGGCACCAGCTTGAATTTTATTCTGACCGGTCGTATAGAAATTATACGCGTCTGATGCCTGAAATATAATGTTTATTTATTTATTTATTTTAGGGTTGACAACAAGAACACACATTAGTAAATGTATCAAAATTAAGACTCTTTTAACTGAATATGATATATTTAGAGACAATCAAGCATGCTCCCACGATAAATAAAATTTTAATAAAACTAAATATCAAACTATTTTACACATTTAAAGTTTTAACATAATAAAACGAAAATTAGAAAATTGAAACAGAAAGAGAAATAAAATTCTAAAACTAATTGATACTCCAAAGCCATATTTTAAAATATTACAAAAACTAACAAAGTACCTTAAAGAAGTAACAAAATACCTTGATATCTTTATGTTATCATAGACAAAGTATACAAACTAATGTCAAGTAATTTCCGGGAGTATTGGAGAGTTTGTCGCTAAATTGAGTAGCGTTAAACAGAATTTACACTGTTACAATATAAATGAAATTGAAATATCTCTAGATTGTTTAACTCGTTTATCAAAGGACTGAATCATTTGATTAGTCTTATTTGTATAACTCTTCAGATTATCTATGCTATATATCGTTAAAATTTTCATAGGGACTAAATAGTAATGATAAGATTTAGCGAAGATAGCTTGAAATAAGAGTTAAATAGTAGTTTTCAAACTTTGGTTTCGATTTACTTTTCAACTTATCCTTATTTAAGTCTCTTTCATTTATTTATTATTTATGTTTCTCATCTTTCTAATATTATTATTTATATTATATTCTTATAACAGCTAAGTTTTATAAGTGAAAGATTATATAAATAATAAATACTCACCCGGGGATTGATATGTTTGACGACGGGGAATATATTCATAATATCAGAACTAGTGAATGTTGCCTTGTTTTTGTTGTCGAAATCGTATTCACGCAGTACTATTTGTAGACCAACCTTTAATGCAAACGATCTGCAAAATAAACCATCATTTTAAAGACTAATTTTATTAATTTTTTTTTTATGTACTAAAATAAATAAACAATACCTCAGTAGCGATATTTTTTGAAGACCGTGTTTCTCTATAAGCAATTCCATATTTTCTGCATTCAATTCATAGCCCCAGTATGCCTGTAAAATACATATTTTATGTTAGACATTAAAATACTGTACTACTGACTACTGTATACTGATATTAATTTTAAGAAAAAGAAATGAATACACTGTCGAGGTGGTAGACATTTGTTTACGGCATTATTTTGTACTATTATGATATATACTAACAATGTTAACGATACACAACACAGAACAACTTTTACAAAAAAAGTGCGCGATATTCACTATGATCTAACAGAACATAATTTGCTATAGATTTCAACGTTTCTCCTTTCTTATTTTTCTGTATTCCTTTTTTCTTTTAGTCCGGTAAAGCAGTTAAATTAAGTTAGTCACGGGTGCCAGACGTAAGACGAATAGAGTGTGACGTCATCAATATTAACGTACCAAGGGCAACCTCATATTAATTGTCTTTATTTTCGTAGATTAATTTTAGAGACGTAGTAGCTCACGAGGCTTACGATTTCGTAACTGGAGACGGTCGCACACGAATTGTGTCTAAGTATTAAAAAAAGATTAACAAAGAATATATACCTTTAACTCGTGTTTGATTTGCGTGAAGAGGGATTTCGGTGTGAGGTTCTGCCAGTCCGGGTGCGGCGAGGCCGGCGAGTGCGAGTGCGCGCTGTGCCTCTTGGAGCGGCGACCGCGACCGCCGCGCGCGCCAGTCCGCGCCGCGCCCACGCTCTCCGGCACGCTCAGCGGCGGCGTCGCGCACGCGCCCACCAAGCAGTTCATGAAGTGGGCGACGCCCGAACCCACGCTCATTGCGTCGCAACCCTGCTCGACACTCACACTCGTTAATAATTGTTGGTATGTGAACGCAACCACACCAAATCGTCTGTTGCACCCTCTCTATCAACACTAATTCAGTTATTATGGTAGATGTAACTTCCTTTTTCCTTCAATAATTACATTGATACTGATCCTTTTCAAAATTTTCTGTTTTTCTGTTTTTTTTTTTTTGTTATTAAAATTTTTTTTAATAAAAATGTTATTTCGTTACATATAGCAGGAAAAAAACTTGTGGACAAGGAATATACAGATTAAAGCCTTTGCTTTTGACCTCACAACTATTTATTACTACTTGGTGTTCGCGACTTCGTCCAGGTCATTCATTATCTTAACAATATAAAAAAATCTAGAAAATAAAACATAAATAGACGTGTTTACCTACTAGTAGGAATTACACTTGTGATCACTTATATGTAAGAAGTATAAATGTATTTACCTATAAGTAGTAAGTATAAATGTGTGTTTACCTGTAAGTATGAAGTGTAGATATGCTTCGCGGCACGGAGCACTAGCTCAGCCACTGCGATAGCGTGGAGATAGGAGAGCTGCGCGTGTGGTTTGAGCGCGAGCGCGACGCGGCCGAGGTACCGCACGTTGATGCCGCGCGCGTGCAGCGCCTCCGTCAGTCCAGCCCCGTCCATCGGCGCGGACGTGTGCTCGAGACATTCACGCACCTGTCAACCATTTTTGATGTGAAACATGCGGAAGGTTGATCTGATTGTTGACGCGAATTTTGCATTATTAACGAAATTGCATCAAAAACAATTGCAACCCTATCTGTATATACATAAGATTCAACTGTTTTGTCGGCCACTAGTGGTACCAGTGCTACGCGGCCCGCGCCGACGACCTAACACCCTTTAGTAGTCCGGTGAAGCTGTTAAGACCTTGATGGTTCAATAGCGTAGTCATTTCGAGAAAAAAAAAAACCTAACACCCTTTGATAAAAGCCGCCAAACACACAGCACCTGCACCTAGTTGAATTTTTGTATTTTGCATTTAATAAAAATGAATATTTATGTAATAAAATAGATAAACAGTCATTATTAACCGACTTCAAAAAAAGGAGGAGGTTCTCAATTCGTCTGTATTTTTTTTTATGTTTGTTACCTCGTAACTTTGGACTGGGTGAACCGATTTTGATAATTATTTTTTAGCTGGTGCTTCCCGTGTGGTCAATTCAATTTCACTTTGGTCCAAGTCTGACAACAGCATCCAGTGCAAAACCGTATAAGTGTTAAATCTGCATTAAGTATGTACACGACAAATGGATGAATAACTCAATATCACGCCAACCGATTTCGATGATTCATTTTTTATTGGGAAGGATGTACTTCAATAGTAGTTTGATGAGAGTTTGGTTAGGTTCCGACTATGGGATCCGTGACAAAGTAACACAACTTTCTAGAAACAAGCCTACTCCTTTCTTAAGGGCCGGGGATGCATCTGTGATTCCTCTCGTGTCGCAGGTGTCCATGGGTGGCGGTGATCACTTACCATCAGGTGACCCGCATGTTTTAGTAAAATATATTTATGTGCACTATAAATGGAAAAATAAAGTAAATTTCGAAAAAAAAAGAATTAACCGACTTCAATATTAATCATAAACCCATAAGGCACTAAAAAGTCGGTGCCTTTGTACCTATGTAGATTATGTGATTTTCGTTTGGCACCTACTTCCAATGCATCTCTAGGTAGCACACATATTCATATGTTTTATTTAATTTGGTTAATTTGATAAACTATTTATTTTCCGCTTTTTAGTACCTTATAGGTTTTTGATTAATATTGAAGTCGGTTAATTCTTTTTTTTTTTGAAAATTTACTTTTTTATGAAACAAGTTTGTAATGCTTTATCTTTTCATTATGACATAGCTGATTCCTGTCGTAATCTGTCCTTTTATGCATATAACTTATACAAAACAATTTCGATGTTTCACATCTGCCAAGTGTCCCATTATAGCTCTTTTTTTTATACAGCTATGGTAGCAAACAACCATGCGGGCCGCCTGATGTTAAGCAGTAACCGCAGCCTATGGACGCTTGGAACACCAGAGGAGATACATGCGCGTTGCCAACATTTCAATAATCTATTTAATTCTCCCTTGAAGAATTCCATACTTTAGTCTCTTTGTAAAACCTCAGCGGTAAGGTCATTCCATAATCGGAGCGTTCGACCGAAACCAATTCGGTTACAATGTGTGAGGAAGCATTCCCTGTCAAGTAGGAGCGGTACGATGATGGAAAGCAGCCACAGGCATAATGTTAAACAATTCTTCTGAACACAACTCATTTTACAAATAGTAATACACTCCTTAGACCTAATGGTTCATAGCCATAAATAGTACAGGTGGGTTGAACGTGGTTCAAACTGAAATCTATATTCGTCCGAATATTCCACTCGCAATCATATCAAACACGAACTTCGACCAAATATTCAGTTCGAAATCATATAGTACCACAACTTTGGTCTAAATTGGTATCAATTTTAATACTAAAGGTGTCAAAATATGTCTATTTTGTGTTTGCCAATCGTGCTTTTAATCCCAATTAGACTTGGTCTATTGTGTACCACAGATACTTTGAAGCGTGATCATCAGTTGGCCTTTTCTATACTGCATCGCATTACAAAAGTTTCACTCCATCAGGCATTAGGGTTCGACATAAAATTACTCTAATCAAACTTAAAATCAAACAATGTTTACCGAATATTTTTCCATCCGTAATAGATACACTAAAATCAATTATTCATTTTTGGTAATCTTTGTAACTGTTAAATCAAATAAATTTTTAAAGTTTTCATATAATAAAGAGCACTAGATAAAACACTCACGAATGCTGGTATCTGAGTAGTTAAAAGAAAGGCAGCAGCCTCTTTGACGAGGTGTCGTTGTTTGGCGAGTTGTTCCGGTGTAGCGGCGTGCTTGATACCCGCTGAGTATACATCTGGATTGAAGCGGACATCGAACTCCGACTCCTTTAGCGAAGCGACTGCTCGTGCAGCTGCAGCTACTACAGCTCGAGATCGTTCACCTGCTGTTAATTTTCTTTCTTAAATATATTTCAACACTACCTGTGTTATTACAAAAAGTTAAATACGTATTGAATACTTGCTTTAAAAATGATAAGTTTTAACTTTATTTTTATGTCATAGGAGGCAAGCGAACAGACGGGTCACCGTCACCGTCGTCCGTAGACACTTGCAACACCAGAAGAGTCGCATGTGCGTTGCCAGCCTGTGTTTGGGGCAGGGGTAATGGAGCGAAGGGCGAGGGGAGGGGAGGTGAGCCATAGAGTACCTTATATAAATAGAGGTCGCACACGTTCTTTTCAATCAATTTTAGTCCGGTGAATCTGTAAAGGCCTTGCTAGGTCAATAGCGTAGTCAGTTCGAGAAAAAAAAAATCTTTTCAATCAACGCCTCTATAATACGAGTCTCGAACTAATATCTGTTGGTTGTAGATGTACATATATAGTCATGTATGTATGCATAAAGCGGTACTGTGTAAATCGTATACAAGCTTTTAATCATTTTTATTTTTATTGAATATATTCATCGAAAGGCAAATCTAAATCCAAGTGTATGTAGGAGTCACTTTATCAGTAGGTCCGCAAATAGATAGAATTGTTTGTGGGAGGCAAGAAAATTTAAGGGAGCACTTTTACGTAACAGAAACGTAAAGTGAACGAAAACAAATGAAAGTTGTCAGTTTGAAATGTCAAAAGTAATTGTCGTCCACCATGTTTTGTTATCAAATTTGTCAAAAAAAAATTTACTTAAAGTGCCATCTACAAAGCGGACCGATAACCAAAAATAGGCGAGTTTTTCCATACAAATCCAATTCTGAGAAAATAGCGTGAGGTGATCCTCCGGCACTCACTGACCGAACGAAACGCAACAATGCAAGTACTGTTACTTCACGTCGGCTTTTCGCCATCTTGCTCTTTCGTCTCGCTTTGGTTAGGTTAGGTTAGACTTGCAAATAAAGGATAACACAAACTTGCTTCAGGCGAGCGCGGTGCATTTAGTACGAAACCCTTTTAAAGCAAGTATTTAATACGTATTTAACTTTTTTGTAATAACACCGTACATGTTCATGTGGCTCCACCCGCATTTTTTTAGTTATTGTATTTTCCATGTTCAAATATCTACGCATGTTAATTCTCATGGTGATCAGTCAAATCGCATAAAAATTGATACACTACAGCTCCATCTAGTTGTCAGTTTATAGTAACTTGAGCAGAAGGGCGGACCAAAAAAAACTCTTCTTCTCTTTAATTCCCATGAAAATATCGTCTAATATGACAAAAAAAAAATCTGGAAAAAAAATCTGGTGGCTCATCTTGATTTTTAATTTTCCATATAAATAACACGAGAACATTTTAATTTTTTATTTGGAATTTAAACGCGCTGTAACTAATTGTCGTACAGTAAAATTATACTTGTAGGGAATTAAACGATCTACAAAACGTATCATCTCATATGATTTCTTATCTATTTGCTTAGTCGACTCGTTTAAAAGTTATTCAAGATAATAAAGTCCAACCTTAAAACGTTAATGAAGACTTTTACAATTGTTAAAAACATATCATATTTTTAATTATTACATCAATTCAAAGAGTTATTAATTATGATTATTAAGAGTACTTTTAAATGAATTTCTATATTAAATGGTTAAACTTACAAACACTTTCCTCTTTTTCGCCACTACAGATTGAATCGGTAATACTCTCCACAATTTTCTTAGCAACATCCGTGTCTATTTCGGAATAATTCTCGTTCAACAGCAAGTCATCGTCTTTAACCTTATCGGTTTTGCTCTCTTTTTCCCTGCCACAAAAATCTGTCTTACATTCTTCTTTCTTCTCTGCCTCATTCTCTTCCTTTTTATTCTTCTTCTTTGTTTCTTTATCCTTACTGTCTTTGTCTTTGGGTTTTGTGTCCTTCGTATCAACTTCATTTGTTGTGTCTTTTTTATATTCCTTGTTGACTTCTATAGATTTTTGTTCTGAATCGCGTTGACGCTTCGCACTTAACTGTTGCAAGTGGAAGGCGGCATAACGAATGAACATGAAATACCGCGCTCTAGAATAATAAATATGTATATTTGAAATTATTTTACTGTATATTAAAATAAACCAACGGCAAAAAGATTTACTCTAAAAAATTACATCAGAAATCCTTGACCAAAAATTAGGTACCTACTTAGTATTGATTTAATATAAAAAACTAATACTATATGTTTCCTATTAGATTTAAAGGATTTCTCTGATGCATTTTCGAAAACAATCCAAATTAAAATGCACCCCCTGGAAAAAATCCACTCACCAATATATAACAAAAGAAGTTACCAAATCAGTTAACAAACGAGGAAGTTCTAAGGCAACGAATATTAAAAAATATGTAACCAATTTGAGAACATCCTCCTTTCTGAATTCTGGTAAAAATAAAGCAATAGAACTAAATTTGATACAATTATTAAAATACTTTGGAATACAATATAAGATTATTTTAGATACTACTTACTCAACAAAGCTGTCAACCAACTCTTGTCTAAGGCAACATAATTTGTGCTTATGTATTATTGGGAAGCCCATTGATTTAATATCCTCTCGTAACTCATCGTCTTCCACTGTAAACAATTTTTAATTAATAACTGTAGTCTATTTTTATATATAGTTTTTTTCTCATAAAACATGATTTTTTTTTATGACGGCATTGAAACTTTTTTTATTTATTTCTAATCAGTATTAGTAGTGTCTGATTGTCTCCCTCTCTCTCTCTCTGTTTTTCTCTGAGTAACACAGAAATAGAGTATGCATAAGAATTTGTATCAAACTTTCAATCATGGAGATACAGAAAACAGAGTATTACGCCTGATAAAATTATTTTTATATAGAATACTATCCATGGTATTACAAAAAAGTGAAATACGTATTGAATACTTGATTTAAAAAAGTTTGGATACTGCCGAGGCAAGTTCGCGTTATCCTTTTTTCTCAAGTCTAACCTAACTTAACCAAAGCGAGACAAAATAGCAAGATGGCGAACATTCAGCGAGTGTGGTGCATTTAAGACGAAAGTACCCAATCTTTTTTAAAGCAAGTATTCAATGTGTATTTAACTATTTTTTTCTCGAACTGACTATGCTATCGACCTAGCAAGGGCTTAACAACTTCACCGGACTGTGCGAGTGCTTAACTTTTTTTTTAATAACACCAATTATGTTTATTAAAAGTGTATTTATACTCTTGTAAATGAACAATTTAAAACTAATTCAAGTTACAAATTTACAATAATTGAGGCTTCTTTCCTTCTATCATATATCACAGAATCTCTCAGAATATTAATATTACATTGAAACTGAATAAACATGTAATGAACATAGGTGTTATTTTCAAAACACTTACATTGCAAGAAGTTCACATCTGGTGGGAAAGTACGTAGAAGGTCGAGTATATAGTGTCGGCCATCATTTCCTATGATACCTTTACACTCAACACTGGAACACAATTCGACAGTCTCACCGTTGGCACTGACCACAGAGTGTGGCATTATCTTAAGTTGCTGACCAGCTTTACTCAACTAAAATAAACATTTTTTTTTATTTAAACTGTTTTCGTTTTTATTATAATATTGATTTTGTAATATCTCAAGTATTCTGACCTAAAACCTAAAATTAGGATATACCACATGACTGTTTAGATAGAAGCAATATTTATAGAGGACACTCTACACTCGATTCTCGTTCTAAATCAATTTAAAAAATAGGTACTTTAAATTTGACAAATATTATACACAGTCTTCTACGCGTCTATGTTAAAGCACAATGTCAATAACCGTCGTATCATTTGAAAGGGAACGTAGGAACGTCAGGAACAAAACGAAAGACTTAATTGCCAGTTTTATTATCGAAAGTTATTAACTCCGAGTCGCCCATAGTAACTTTTGGTACCGGTCACTGCACTTAGGTTTATTATTGTATTTACACGTTTGTAGCTATACTTTTGAAAGTCTTAGAACAAACTTTAACTGAGGTTTTCTTGATTGTTTAATAGTAATTGTTTTAATATTATTATTTTATATGTTAAAAGTGACCATGAAGTGTCATATCCTAGAATACTGCGAGTGTCTAACCTTTAACCTGGTATAGTATAAAAGTCATAAGGTTTAAATATGACAATATAAAAAAGAAACAGATTAGTGCGCAAATCGGAGGATACTTTCTCATTGAACATTATAGAAGTAGAAGCGGTACAACACCATCTAGCGGTAGCTTATAGTAAAATTTATAGTACAATTTTCTCCGTTAAAGAACATGTAGTGACAAACAGTTGATAGACAACATTAGTACACTACAACAATTTAAGTGAGATATAAAAAGTAGCACTCTGACAGATCCGAATTTTCTAGGAATGCATCACACGCTTGCAGATTACTATAATCAAGTGCGCACAGGATAAAGGACAATATACACAACCAAACTATTACTGTCCGTCACTATGGTTTCCACATTTATTTTATTACTCCGTTTTATTGTTTAATTTTAAAGTTTTATTCTTTAATTGCTCCAACACTGTATTTATTTAAGTATCGACTACTTGTATTTTGACCAACTATAATCGTGTACACGAGTTTTGTTTTGATGAAGAGAGGATTCCTAAACTAGCTGCCAAAGTGTTTACAGGAATTCAGATATTTTTCATTTATCTTCAACCTTGTGATAATAACAACAAGGTAAAACCATTTAGGTGAGTCAACTTATTGGTGATAGGTCAAACAATTTTATAACGTACATACATAAACTTGCATATATGTAGAATTATGAATAATTACTAGAGAACTTACCAGTTCCATGTACTTTGGGTGTGATAATACAGTAGTACCGAAGTCAATACTACCATACACAACACTCTGCTCTTGTTCTTTTTCTAGAATACCCGGGATAATGGATTGAGCAGTGACACGGTATCCGCGGTAATCCACCACCACAGTACCTAGGGTATGCAGACCTGGTGTATCCACTGCACTATATACCCTCACACCTTGCAGATCGTTGCGCTAAGATTCAATATTTTATTTATTAATTCACTACAATAATTTCATTACTTATTCGAATTGGAAACTTAAAATCCTATTATTTCTGAGGGCTACATAATATTTCTTTTATATGGCTACAAAGAGTGCCGGATGAACAGTATAATACAATTTAGAGAAACAATGGCGTCCGCCGATGAGAAAACATATACAGTTTAAATCTTTATAACGAATTTCAAGGCACAGACCATTTTTGTCGTTATGAAGAGTTTCCGTAATATGCGGAAGTAAAATAACATATAAATGGTTTTGTGATAAACCAGCCATTTGAACTAATATCTACATTATAAATTTTTTTAAATTACAACGAGAGACGTTACGAAGCGATTACACTGTATGTAAACTCATTGTTTTAAACAATGCACACAATGATCATGAAAATCGCAAACAATAGTTATCAAAGTACTAAATTTCGAACTTTGTCACATCACTCGAATAATGACGTCAGCTTTCCAGAGATTTCCACCCTAATTTTTTAATACTTTATAGGTTTTTTAGCCTTTGAGTGCAATCTCACGTGATGTTAAATGACAATATTGCCTAAGATAGTAAACGCGCTAAACTTATAGGGTTCTAGCTTTCCAGGGTAGCTGCCGGAACAAACGTATAGGTGCTTGGCGATATATTTTCTATTAAAAGGTGGTATCCAGCCAGGTAGACATTACAAAATGTCTTGTTAGCACCTAGAGTATAGCATCTAACATCAGTTTGAATTCTGGTTATTTCTTTGTTGTCCGGTGAACCTGTTTAGGCTCTGCTAGGTAATTAGCGTAGTCAGTCAAAAAAAAACTCTAATAACACACCTGTGACTAAGATGATATTAAATTAAGTAATTTTAAACAACATACCGGTGCGACGAAGGCAGCTGCGTCACCGCCCAAGTCCTTGTAATGGTCGCGGACATCGAAACCGAGTGAAAAGAATATATTGTTCCATATGAACATCTGCATTTTGGGTTCTTCACCGGGATTGATCGCCATTACGTTCCCGTCGACGACCGCCATTGCTCCACGAGTCGCTGCAGCCACAAAGTCACTGTGCACCTGTCGAAATAAAATTTACTTACCACTCTGCCGTAATAAGAGCATGTATGCATGCATGAATGAATAAGCTTTATGCAATAACCATATATGTAAGAGAGAGACAAAACTTTGGCTCGCACTCGAAATCAAAGTACTTACACTGTTCACTAAACATTTGAAAACAAAGGCTTATATATAAACAAATAAGAATCAGATTTCAAATGTATATAAAACTAAGTATTGCTAAATGGCAGATGCATTCCTCTATCGTTGAACTATAAGTATACTGAAGTCAGTTTGTATTTCATACATTATTGACTGACCATGAGTTAACTCGTGATGCACTTTTTGTTAATAACGATAACCATAAGATAGTAAGAATGAAAGCTTTACTGACACTTAAAGTCAAAGTATAACACTATTCATATCGACGGGAGAAAGCGGAAATGTTATTAATTTGCATTTTGGGCTAAATCACTTTTTATCATATTCTTATATAAAAACATACCGCTTCAGATGGTCTGAGTCTCGCTTACCTACGATTCACTATTTTGTCAATACGGCCTTGATTTTTTTGCCTAATTTTAGCACTACATATAAAAAATTGAAGTTTTGAAATCGGTTTTTGGCTCTGGTGTAAAGTTGGAATTCTCAAGTTACGACAATTCTGCTTTCTTCCGTTGACTGTACATCAGTGCAAATTCTTTAGAACTAATTTCAGGGGCTGACCATTTTTTGGTTATAAAGTGACTTTCTATCATAAAGAAAAAATAAATGAGAGAATAGTTTGCTAAATAACGTCGCATTACCTTAAAGCATCTGGTTATCATAAGCGATAACTCTTTCCCCCAAAAATGTCAACGTAATTTATGAATGACCCTATACACTTTCAAGTATACATTGAAGTTGTTTAAAATGGGTCTTTGAATATTATGAAGCAGTAGGAAAATAGGTAACAATGTAAAAAAAGACCTTAAAAATAGCTCTTTCACGAAGCAAACGTTCAGGTAAGGTGGTACGAGGAAGTTCACGGGTTGTTTGTAACTCTTCGTTCCAGTCGCGAGTCTGCCCGGGAATGTGTTCCTCATAGCCCAATTTCGATGAGAATGCTAAACAGAGAAACATTTTGTTTACATAAAATTACTGTAATATTGACAATTAAAACTTGTAAAGTACATTTCTAAAAATAATTATTCAAATAGACTTACTATCTTCAGCACGTATAGCGTCCACTGTATGATCAAGCACTGGAGACGCCCACTGGTATACTTGGTAAGGCGTGGCGACCCTCTCGAATGGATGTTTCTGCATACGCCGCTTCTGTACTAGCGCGAAGTTACGCTTGAACGCTGGAGACACGATACTCAACAGCTCTATTAGAGAATGGCATAGTAAAGACGGATTTGCGGGCCGCGGGTTGAAAACCTCTTCGTTTGACCTGTAATGTATAGATTTTATTAGATATCAATTGTGCCCGTTGGAAACTAATATTAAAAAAAAAAACATTCGTTAATAAAATCATCTCAATGTATTAAGTCCAGTACCTGGACGACCGCGCCTAACTCGGTTCTTTAAAAAGACTATTATTTTTTATGTATTTTCTGGCATGTTGAAGGCGTTACAAAAATTCTAAGAATCATCATTGCTTTGGGTACCAATTGGTTAAAAAGGCTTATAAACATAATAATCACTTTATTTTTTAGATTAACATAAACTTTTAGGTTTGCCTCACAAAATATGCTTATTTCCTAAAAAAAAAAGAAATTAGAAAAGGGCAGTTCGGTTTCGAACTGGGGTTTTACGGATTTTTAAAGCGCTCGATTTCCATCTGCTACTTTTGCTACTTTTACTACTTTTATGTTTTGACAGCGCCGGCGAAATTTAACTTTATATACTAGCTATATTTATTCATTGCTTGAAAACTTAAATAAAAAGTTTTCTATGAATGAAATCTAGCTAAATCGATTTATCGTCCCGAAACCACCTACATACAAAGTTTCAGAGAAATCGGTGACGCCGTTTCCGAGATCCTGAATAAATAACGAAACAAAAATATACAAGAATTGCTCGTTTAAAGGTATTAGATTTATTTATCTACTATACTTTCATACTTAAGTCGCGTCGTTATAGTAATCCGGTGAAGCTGTTAAGACCTT